>JAIUJO010001212.1:17500-57500 GCA_023846275.1 Vanilla planifolia
TATTGTTCTTCTTTTCCATCTTCGTCTTCCTCTTTTTCTACTACCTCTTCTTCTTCTTCTTCATCATCTTCGTCTTTTAGCTCTTCTTCTTTTTCTACATCTTCCTCTTCTTCTTATTCTGGTTTTTCTTCTTCATCTTCTTCTTCTTCTTCTTCTTCCTTCTCTTCTCCTCCTTCTTCTTGTTTTTCTTCAACTTTCTCTTCCACTTCTTTTTCTTCTTCTTCTTGTTGTTCTTCTCCATCTTCTTCTCCTTCATAATCCTCCTCTTCTTCTTCCTCTTTTTCTTCTTGTTATTCCCCTTCTCATTATTATTTTTATTATTATTGTATTTGTCATTATTATTATTATTGTTATTATTATTATTATTTTTTTCTTCATCACCATTTCTTTAACATCTTCATCATCTTCTTCTTCTTCTTCTTCTTCTTATTCTTTTTTTATTATTTGTCTTTTGTTACTTCTTCATGTTCTTCTTCTTGTGCTTCTTTTTCTTCCTCTTCTTCTTCTTCTTCTTCTTCTTATTCTTCTTCTCTTCCATCTACTTCCTCTTCCACTTTTTCTTTTATTTCTACTTGCTCTTCTTCTTCCTCTAATTCTTCTTCTTCTTCTTCTTCTTCTTCTTCTTCTCTTCTTTTTCTTCTTCTTCTTCTTCTTCATCATCGTCTTGTTCTTCTTTTCCATTTTCTTCTCCTTTTTTCCCTGTTCTTCTTCTTCTCCTCCTTCTTTTCTTCCTCTTTTACTTCTTCACCATTTTCTTCTTCTCCTTCTTCTTCTAGTTCTTCTTCTTCTTCTTCTTCATCTGCTTCTTCTCGTTCTTCTTCTTCTTCTCCCTCTTCTCCATCTGCTTCTTCTTCTTCTCCTTGTTCTCCTTCTTATTCTTCTTCTTCTTCTCTATCTTCTTCATAATCATCTTCATCTTTTATTCTTGTTGTTGCTCTTCTTCTTATTTTTCTTCCTCTTCTTCCTCTTCTTCTTCTTCTTTTCCTTCTTCTTCTACTTCTTCTTCTTACTCTTCTTCAACATTTTCTTCTTCTCCTTCATCTTCTTCTAATTCTTCTTCATCATCTTCTTCTTCTTTTTCTTCTTTCTCTTATTCATGTACTTCTTCTTCTACTACCACTTCTTCTTCTTCTACTTCTTCTACTTTTTCTTCTTTTTGTTCTTCTTTTACTTCCATTACTTACCCTTCTTCTTTTTCTCTTTCTTCGTCCTCTTCTTTCTCTTGTTCTTTTTGTTCTTCTTCTTCTTCTTCTTTTTCGCTTTCTTCTTCTTCTTCTTCACTTTGGTCTTCTTCTTCCTCTTTTTCCATTTTTCTTCTTCTTCTTCTCCTTATTATTATTTTTATTATTATTATTATTATTGTAATTATTATTATTATTATTATTATACTTCATCTCCATCTTCTTCTTCTTCTTTAAGTTCTTCTACTTCCTCTTCTTCCACTTCATCATCATCTTCTTCTTCTTATCCTTCTTCTTCTTTTTCTTCTTCTTCTTCTTCTTCATGTTCTTCTTCTACTTCTACTTCTTTCGCTTCTTCTTCTACTTTTTCTTCCACTTCTTCTTCCTCTTCTTCTTCTTCTTCTTCTTATTCTTCTTCTTTTACTTCTTGTTTTTCTTCTTCTTCATCTTCTTTTTCTCGTTCTTCTTGTACTTCATTTCTCCTTCTTCTTCTTAATCTTCTTCTTCTTCCACATCAACACCTTCTTTTTCATCTTTTTCTTCTTTTTCTTCTTCGCCTTCTTCGTCTTCTACTGATTCTTCTTTCTATTATTCCTATTCATCTTCTTGTTCTTCTACTTTTTCTTCTTCTTCTTTCTCTTCATCTTCTTCTCCTTCTACTTCTTCTTCTCCACCTTCTTCTTCTTCTTCTTCTTCTTCTTCTACTTCAACTTCTACCTCTTCTTTTTCTTCTCCCTTTTCCCTTTTTTTCTCTTCTACTTCTTACTCTTATTCTTCTTCTTCTTCTTCTCATTGATCATCATCATCTTCTTCTTTTGATATGCTTCTATGTCTTTTTCTTCTTGTTGTTCTTCTTCTTCTTCTCCTTCCTCTTTTTCTTCTTATTCTCCTCATTCTATTTGTTGTTGTTGTTCTTCTTCTTCTTCTTCTTCTTCAACAAATACTTCTTCATCATTATCTTTTTTTTCTTCTTCTAGTTCTTCTTCTTCCTCTTCTTCTTCTTCTTCCCCTTCTTCTCATTCTTTTACTTCTTCTTCTTCTTCTTCTTCTTCTTCTTCTTCTTCTTCTTCTTCTTCCCCTCCACCTTCTTCTCCTACTTCTTTCTTTTTTTTTCATTTTGTTTTTTTCATAATCATCATCATCATCTTTTTCTTCTTCTTCTTCTTCTTCTTCATTTTCATCTTCCTTTTCTTCTTTTTGTTCTTCTTTTTCTTCTTCTTCTTCGTCTGCTTCTACTTCTTTTTCTTCTATTTCTTCTTCCGCTACTTCTTTTCTTCTTCTTCTACTTCTTCTTTATCATCATCTTCTTCTTCTTCTCTTTCCTCTTCTTGTTCTTCTTCTTCTTGTACTTCTTTTCTCTTTCTTCTTCTTCCCTTCCTCTTCTTTTTTTTATTCTTTTTCTTCTTCTTCACCTTTTTCTTCTTCTTCTTCTTCTTCTTCTTCATCCTCTTCTTCCTCTTTGCCTTCTTCTTGCTCCATTACTTCTTTTTCTTCATCATCTTTTTGTTCTTTTTCTTTTTCCTCTTCTTCTACTTCTTCTTCCTCATTTTCTTCTCCATCTTCTTCTTGTTTTTCTTCTTCTTCTTCTTCGCCCTCCTTTCCTACTTCTTCTTCTTCTTCCTCTTCCTCTTCTTCTTCTTCTCCTTCTTCTTCTCCTTTTCCTCTTCTTCATCATCTTCCTCTTCTTCTTCTTCTTATTCTCCTTCATCTTCTTCTTCTTCTTCTTCTTCCTCTTCTTCTTCTTCCTCTTCTTCTTCTTCTTCTTCTTCTTCTTCTTCTCCATCTTCTTCTTCTTCTTCTTCTTCTTCTTCACCATCTTCTTCTTCTTCTTCTTATTCTGCTTCTTCTCCTTCTTCTTCTTCTTCTTTTTCTTCTTCTTCTTCTTCTTCTTCTTCTACTACTACTACTTCTTTGTGTTCTTCTTCTGCATCTTCTGCATCTCCTTCTTCTTGTTCTTCTTTTTCAACCTCTTCTTCTTGTCCTTCTTCTTTTGCTTCTTCTTCATCTTTTTGTTCTTCTTCTTCATCTTCTTCTCATTCGTTTTCTTCTTCATCATCTTCTTCTTTTTCTTGATCATGTTCTTCTTTTTCTTCTACCTCTTATTCTTCTTCTCCTTTCTATTCTTCTTCTTCATCATCTTCTTCTTCCTTTTGTTTTTCTTCCTTTTAGCCTTCTTCTTCTTCTTCTTCATCATCATCACCATCATCATCATTTTCTTCATCTATCTCTACAACTCTTTCGTCTTCTTCTTCTTCTTTTTCTGCTTCTTGTTCTTTTTCTACTCATCTCCTTATTATTATTATTATTATTATTATTATTTTTCTTATTATTACTTTTATCATTATTATTCGTCTTGTTCACCTTATTTTTCTAATTCTTCTTCTTCTTTTTCTACTTCTTCTTCTTGTTCTTCTCTTTCTTCTTCATCTCCTTCTTCTTCTTTTACCCTCTTCTTCTTCTTCTTGTTCTCCTTCTTCTATTACTACTTTTCTCCTTCTTCTTCTCCTCCTCCTCCTCCTCCGCCTTCTCCTTCTTCTTCTCCTTCTGCTCGTTCTTGTTCATCAACGTCATCATCATCATCATGTTCTTCTTCTTACTCTTCTCCTTCTTTTTCTTATTATTCTCCTTCTTCTTCTTCTCCTTCTTGCTCTTCTTTTCCTTCTTGTTCTTCTTTTTCATCTTCTTCTTCATATTCATCTTCTTCTTTTTCTTACTCTTCTTTTCTTTTTCTTATTCTTCTTCTCTTCTTCTTCTTCTTCTCCTTCTCCTTCAACTACTTCTTCTCCTTCTTCTTCTTCTTCTTTTTCTACATCTTCTTCTTCATCATCTTCTTCTTCTACTTGTCCTTCTTCTACTACCTCTTCTTCTTCCTCTTCTACTTCCTGTTCCTCTACTTCTTCTTCTTCTTCTTCTTCCATTCCTCCTTCGTCTTCCTCTCCTCCTCCTCCTCCTCCTCCTCCTTCTTCATCCTCTTCTTCTTCATCCTCTTCTTCTTCTTATACTTCATCTTCTACTTCATCATCATCATCTTCTTCTTCTCCTTCCTCTTCTTCCTCTTCTTCTTCATCTCCTTCTTCTTCTACTTCTTCCTCTTCTTCTTCTTTTTCTTCTTCTTCTTCTTCTCATCCATATTCATATTTTTCTTCTTCTTCTTCTTTCTCTACTCATTGTTCATCTTTTACTTCTTAAAATTCTTCTCCTTCAAAACCTTCTTCTTCTTCTTCCCCTTCTTCTTCTTCTTCTTCTTCATATTCCAGATCTTCTTCTTGTTCTCCATCTTATTATTATTATTATTATTATTATTATACTTCTTCTTTGTCTTCTTCTTCATTTTCTAATTCTTCTCCTTCATCTTCTTCTTGTTATTATTATTATTTTAATTCTTGCTCATCATCATCATCATCTTCTTCTTCTTCTTCCTCCTCTTCTTCCTATCTTCTTCATCTTCTTATTCCTCTTCTTCTAATTCTTCTTCTTCTTCTCTTTCTTCATCTTCTTCTCCTTCTTTTTCTTCTTTTTCTTCATCTTCTTCTTCGTCCTGTTCTTATTCTACTTCTTATTCTTCTTATTCTTCTTATTCTTCTTCTTCTTCATCTTTTTGTTATTCTTGTGCTTCTTTTAATACTTCCTCTTATTCTTCTTCTTCTACTTCTTCTCCTTCTTCTTCTTCTTCATCTTCTTCTTCATCTTCTTGTTTCTCATCTTCTTCTTCTCCTTCTCCTTCTTTTTCTTGCTCTTCTTAATCTTCTTCTTCTTCTTCTTTTTCTTCTTCTCCTTCTTCTTCTAGTACTTCTTCTTCTTCTTCTCCTTCTTCTTCTTTTTTATATTCTTCTTCTTCTTCTTCCTCTTCTTCATTAACTTCTCTTTCTTCTTCTTCTTCTTCTTCTTCTTCATCTTCTACTTCTTCTTCCTCTTGTTCTTCTTCTTATTCTTCTACCTCTACTTCTCATTCTTCATCTTCTTCACCTTTTTCATTTTCTTATTCATCTTCTTCTTATTCTTCTTATTCATCTCCATCTTCTTCTTCATCTTTTTCTTCTTCTTTTTTTTCTTCTTCTTCTTCTTCATCTTCTTCTTCTTTGGAGAAAAAGAAGAAGAAGAAGATAGAGAAGAAGAGAAAGAAGAAGAAGAAGAAAAAGAAGGAGAAGAAAAAGTATAAGAAGAAGAAGAAGAAGGAGAAGATGAAGAATGTGAAGATAGAGAGGAAGAAGAAGATGGAGAAGAAGAAGAAGAAAAAGAAGAGAGGTGGAAGAAGAAGTAGTAGTAGAAGAAGAAGAATTAAAAGAAGAAGTAGAAGAAAAAATAGAAGTAGTAGAAGAAGTAGTTGAGGAAAAAGATGAAGAAGAAGAAGATGATGAAGATGAAGAAGATGTAGAAGAAGAAGAAGAAGTAGAAGAAGAAGAAGACGACGAAGAAGAGGACAAAGAAGAAGAAGAAGAAGGAAAAGAAGTAGAAGAAGAAGAATAGGAAGAGGAAGAAGGGGAAGCAGAAGAAGGAAAAAGAAGAAGAAGATGAAGAACAAGAAGAAGAAGAAAAAGAAGAAAAAGAAGAAAAAGAAGAAAAAGAGTAAGAAAAGAAAAAAAAAAAGGAGGAGGAGGAGAATAATAATAATAATAATAATAATAATAATAATAATAATAACATTTGGAAAAAGAAGAAGAAGAAGAAGGAGGAGGACTTGAAGGAGGTGGAGGGGGAGGAGGAGTAGGGGGAGGAAGTGGAGGGGGAGGAGGAGATGAAGAAGAACATTGAGAAGAAGAAGAAGTTGAAGAAGGAGAAGAAGAAGAAGAAGAAGAAGAAGAGAAAGGAGAAGTAGAGGAAGAAAAAGGAGGAGAAGAAGGAGAAGAAGAAGTAGAAGAAGTAGTGGTAGTAAAAGAAGAAGAAGAAGAATAAGAAGTAAAAGAAGAAGAAGAAGATGATGATGAAGAAGCAAAAGGAAAAGAAGAAAAAGAAGAAAAGAGAAGGAGAAGGAGAAGAAGAAGAAGAAGAAGAAGAAGGAGAAGAAGAAGAAGTAGGAGGAGGAGGAGGAGGAGAAGAAGGAGGAGGAGGACAAGAAAAAGAAGAAGATGAAGAAGTTGAAGAAGTAGAAGAAGTAGAAGAAAAAGATGATGAAGAAGAAGAAGAAGAAAAGAAGAAGAAAAACAAGAAGAAGAAGATGAAGAAGGAGAAGAAGATGAAGAAGAAGAAGAAGAAAAATAAGATGAAGAAGAAGGAGAAGAAGAAGAAGAAAAAGGAGGAGAAGAAGGAAAAGAAGGAGGAGAAGAAGTAGAAGAAGAAGAAAAAAAAGAAAGATGATGAAAAGAAGGAGAAGAGGAAGTAGAAGAAGAAGAAGAAGAAGCAGAACAAAAAGAGGAATAATAAGAAGAACAAGGTGACGAAGTAGATGAAGAAAAAGAAGAAGGAGAAGAAGAAGAAGAAGAAGAAGAACGAGAGAAGTAGAAGAAGATAGAGAAGAAGATGAAGAAAACGAAGAAGAAGATGGAGAAGAGGAAGAAGAAGAACAAGAAGAAGAAGAAGAAAAAGTAGTAGAGGAAGAAGAAGAAGAAGTATCGAGAAGAAGAAGAAGAAGTTCGAGAAGAAGAAGAAGAAGAAGGAGAAGAAGAAGCAAAAGAAAAAGTAGAAGAAGAAGTAGGAGGAAAAGAAAAAGAAGAAGTAGTAGAAGATGATGAAGAAGAAGAACAAGAAGAAGAAGAAGTAGTAGTATAAATAGAAGAAGAAGAAGAAGATGAAGAAGATGAAGAAGATGAAGAAGAAGAAGAAGAAGAAGCAGGAAAAGAGGAGGAAGGAGAACAAGAAGAAAAAAAGAAGTAAAAGAAGAAGAAAAGAAGAAGAAAAAGAAGAAGAAGAAGATGAAGAAGTAGGAGAAGACGAAACAGAAGAAGAAGGAAGAGGAGAAGGAGGAGGGGGAGGAGAAGAAGAAGAAGAAGAAGAAGAAGAAGAACAAGAAGGAGAATAATAATAATAATAATAATAATAATAATAATAATAATAACAATAATAATAATAATAATAACAATAATAATAATAATCACAACAATAATAATAATTATCATAATAATAATTATAATAATACTAATAATAATAATTAGAAGGAAGAGGAGGAGGAGGAGGAGGTGGAGGAGGAACAGAAGGTGAATAAGAAGGAGAAGAAGAAGAATAAGAAGTAGAAGATGAAGAAGAAGAAGAAGGAGAAGGAGAAGATAGAGAAGAAGAAGAAGAAGAATAAGTAAGAGAAGTAGAAGAAGAACGAGATGTAGAAGAAGAAGAAGGAGATGAAGAGGAAGAAGAAGAAGAAGAAGATGATGAAGAAGTTGAAGAAGAAGAATCTGAAGAAGGATTAGAGGTAGAGGAGGAAGAAGAAGATGAAGAAGAAGAAAAAGTAGAAGAAGAAGAAGAAAAAGAAGAAGAAGGAGAAGTAGAAGAAGGAAGGGAAAGGAGAATAATCAAATGGACCAATAAAAGCAGAAGAAGAAGAAGAAGAATTGGAAGAAGAAGAAGAAGAATGGTAGTAGAAAAGAGGAAGAAGAAGAGATAATATTTGTTGAAGAAGAAGAGAAAGTAGAAGAAGAACATGCTGTAGCAGAAGATGAAGAAGAAGAAGAAGAAGAAGAAGAAGCAGTAGTTGACGAAGAAAGAGAAGAAGAAGAGGAAGAAGAAGAAGAACAAGAAGAAAAAGAAGAACAAGAAGAAGAAGAAGAAGATGATGAAAGAGAGGGAGAAGGAGAGGAGGAGAGAAGAACAAGAAGAAGAAGGAAAAGAAGAAGAAGAAGGTGAAGAAGAAGGAAAAGAAAGAGGAGGAGGAGAAGAAAATGGAGGAGGAGGAAGAGGACAAGAAAAAGAAGAAGTAGAAGAAGAAGAAGAAGAAGAAGAAAAAGCTAAAGAAGAAGTAGAAGAAGAAGAAAAAAAAGAAGAAGATGAAGAAGAAAAGGAAGGAGTAGAAGAAGAAGAAGAAAAAGAAAAAGGAGAAGAGGAGGAAGAAGAAGAAGAAGAAAAAGAAGAACAAGAAGAACAAGAAGAAGAAGGAGAAGAAGATGAAGAAGGAGAAGGTGAAGCAGCAGAAGAAGAAGAAGAAGAAGAAGAAGAAGAGAAAAACGAAAAAGAGAAAGAAGATGAAGAAGATGAAGAAGAAGAAGAAGGTGAAGAGAAGGAAAATAGGAAGAAGAAGAAGGGAAGGAAAAGAAGTAGGAGAAGAAGAAAATGGAGAAGAATGAGAAGAAGAAGAAGAAGAAGAAGAAAAAATGGAGAAAAAGATGAAGAAGAAAAGAAGGAGGAGAAAAGAAGCAGAAGAAGATTGAGAAGAAGAGGAAGAAGAAGAAGAAGAAGATGGAAGAGAAGAACAAGAAGATAGAGTAGAAGAAAAAGAACAAGAAGAAGAAGAAGGAGAAGCTGAAGAACATGAAGATAGAGAACAAGAAGAAGAAGAAAAAGAAGAAGAAAATGATGAAGAAGAAGATATAGAAGAAGAAGAAGAAGAAGAAAAGAAATAGAGGATGAAGAAGAAGTAGTAGCCGAAGAAGAAGAAGAAGGAGGAGAAGAAGAAGCAAACGAAGAAGAACAAGTAGAACAAAAAGCAAAAGTAGAAGAAGAAGAAGATCTAGTGGAAGAAGAGGAGGAAAAAGAAGAAGAAGAAGATGAAGATGAGGAAGAAGTAGAAGTAAATGAAGAAGAAGAAGTAGAAGATGAAGAAGACGAAGAAGAAGAAGAAGGAGAAGAAGAAGAAAAAGAAGAAAAAGAAGAAAAAGATGAAGTAGAGAGGAAGAAAAAAAGTAGAAGCAGGAGGAGGAGAAGAAGAAAGAGAATAATAATAATAATAATAATAACAACAATAATATTATTAATTAGAAGAAGAAGAAGAAGGAGGTTGAGGAGGAGGAGGAGGAGGAGGAGGTGGTGGAGGAGGAGGGGGAGGAAGTGGAAGTGGAGGAGAAGAAGGAGATGAAGGAGGAGAAGAAGAAGATGGAGTAGAAGAAGGAGAAGTAGAAGAAGGGAAAAAAGGAGAAGAAGAAGAAGAAGAAGATGAAGAAGAAGGAGGAGGAGGAGGAGGAGAAGAAGTAGAAGAAGGAGAAGTAGAAGAAGAAGAAAGAGAAAAAGAAGAAGAAGAAGAAGAAGAAGGAGAACAAGTAGAAGAAGAAGAAGAATAAGAAGAAGAAGAAGAAGAAGAAGAAGCAAAAGAAGAAGATGAAGAAGCAAAAGCAAAAGAAGAAACTGAAGAAAAGAGAAGGAGAAGAAGAAGAAGAAGAAGGAGGAGGAGGACAAGAAGAAGAAAGAGGAGGAAGACAAGAAAAAGAAGAAGATGAAGAAGATGAAAAAGTAGAAGAAGAAGAAAAAAAAAATGATGAAAAAGAAGTAGTAGTAGAATAAGAAGAAGAAGAAGAAAAGTAAGAAGAAGATGAAGAAGGAGAAGAAGAAGAAGAAGAATTAGAAGAAGAAGAAGAAGAAGTAGAAGTAGATGATGAAGAAGAAGTTGAAGAAGAAAAAGGAGGAAAAGAAGCAAAAGAAGGACAAGAAGAAGAAGTAGAAGAAGAAGGTGAAGAAGAAGAGGAAGAAAAAGAGGAAGAAGAAGGAAAAGAAGGAGAAGAAGAAGAGGAAGTAGAAGAAGAAGAAGAAGAAAAAGAGGAAAAAGATGAAGAAGAAGGTGAAGATGAAGATGAAGAAGAAGAAGGAGGAGGAGAAGAAGAAATAAAAGAAGAATAAGAAGTAGAAGAAGGAGAAGATGAAGAAGGAGAAGAAGAAGAAAATAGAAAAGAAGAAGAAGGAGAAGAAGAAGAAGGAGAAGATGAAGAAGAAGAAGATAGAGAAGAACAAGAAGAAGAAGAAGAGAAAGAAGAAGAAGATGAAGTAAAAGAAGAAGAAATAGAAGAAGAGGAAGAAGTTGGAGAAGAAGAAGAAGAAGCAGAAGAAGCAAAAGAAGAAGAAGAAGAAGTAGAAGAAGAAGAAGAAGTAGAAGAAAAAATAGAAGTAGTAGAAGATAAAGAAGAAGAAGAAGAAGTAGTAGTAGTAGTAAAAGAAGGAGAAGAAGAAGAAGAAGAAGATCATGAAGAAGAAGAAGAAGGAAAAGAAGAAGAAGAACAACAATAAAAAGAATAGGAAGGCGAAGAAGGAGAATAAGAAGAAAAAAAGTAGAAGTAAAAGAAGTAGAAGAAGAAGAAGAAGAAGAAGAAGATAAAGAAGTAGGAGAAGAAGAAAGAGAAGAAGATGGAAGAGGAGGAGGAGAAGAAGAAGAAGTAGGAGGAGGAAGAGGAGGAGGAGGTGGAGGAGGAAGAGAAGGAGAAGGAGAAGGAGAAGGAGAAGAACAAGAAGAAGAAGAAGAAGAAGAAGGGGAAGAAGAAGATAGAGAAGAAGAAGGAGAAGAAGAAGAAGAATAAGGAGAAGAAGTAAAAGAAGAAGGAGAAGAAGTAGAACAAGAAGAAGGAGAAGATGAGGAAGAAGGAGAAGAAGGAGAAGAAGAAGAAGAAGCTGAAGAAGAAGAAGTATGAGATGAAGAAGCAGAAGAAGAAGCAAAAGAAGGATTGGAAGTAGTAGTAGTAGTAGTAGTAGAAGAAGAAGAAGAAGAAGAAAAAGGAGAAGAAGAAGAAGAAAAAAAAAGAAGAAAGAGAACAAGAAGAAGAAGAAGAAGAAAAAAAAGAAAAACTGAACTAGTAGTAGTCATAGTAGTAGTAGTAGAAGAATAAGAAGAAGAAGAAGAAGAAGCAAAAGAAGATCATGAAGAAGAAGTATAAGAAGAACATGAGGAACATGAGAAAGAAAAAGAAGAAAGACAAGAAGAATAAGAAGAAGACAAAGAAGAAGCCAAAGAAGAAGAAGAAGAAGAAGAAAAAAGAATTAGTAGAAGTAGTAGAAGAATAAGAAGAAGAAGGTCAAAAAGATGTAGAAGAAGAAGAAGAAGAAGAAGGAGTGGAAGAAGAAGAAGAAGAAGATTAAGACGAAGAAGAAGAAGACAAAGAAGAAGAAGAAGAAGAGGAGGAGGAAGATGAAGAAGAAGAAAAAGAAGAACAAGAAGAAGGAGAAGAAGAAGAAGAAGATGAACATGAAGAAGAAGAAGAAGATGATGAAGAAGAAGAAGTAGTTGAAAAGGAAGAAGAAGAAGATGAATAAAAAGAAGAAAAAGAGGAAGTGAAAGAACAAATAGAAGAATAAAATGAAGTAGAAGAAAAAGAAGAAGAAGAAGAAGAAGAAGAACAATAGGAAGAAGAAGAGGAAGAAGATGTAGAGGAAGAAGAAGAGGAAGGAGAAGAATAAGAAGAAGAAGGAGAAAGAGAGGAAGAAGAAGTAGGAGAAGAAGAAGAAGATGAAGAAAGGGAAGAAGATGATGAAGAAAAAGAAGAAGAAGAAGAAGATGGGAAAGGATAATAATAATAATAATAATAAAAATAATTAGAAGAAGAAGAAGATGATGAAGAGGAAGTAAAAGAAGTAAAAGAAGAAGAAGAAAATAGAGAAAAAGAAGAAGAAGAAGAAGTAAAAGAAGTAGAAGAAGAAGATGGTAGAGAAGTAGAAGAAGAAGAAGGAGAGGAAGAAGAAAAAGAAAAAAACATTTTTTATGTTTTATGCGTAAATGTTAAAGAAGTTAAAACGCTAATAACTTCTATGTAATTATTTTCAAAAACTTCACAAGGCTGAGGGCTTATCTTAATCTTTTATTCTTCACTCGATGTACTTGATTCATCATCATTTGCTATGAAGGATGTCATTCTTTCCTCCTTAATACTTGAAGTTGTGGAATCTAATCCTTCTTAAGCAACTACGTAGCTTGAAAATCTTTATTCTGTTTCATTCTCTTCTTTTTCTCGTTCTTTTTTTGGTGTATTTGAGTTGTGGATAATTTGGTATAGTATAGCTAATTTGTACACAATCATAGAATCTTAGTGTCTTCATCTCCTCCCTTCTCTTTTTTTTTTGTAAAAAACTTTTTGTCAAATTTTTATCTAAAACCTTAACATAAAAATTTACCTTTTGTCAAAGTCCATAGAAAAGATTGATATTACTCCTATATTATCTTTGTTATCCTTAAAATATAATGGTTCCTTGAACCTTGCTCCAAGCCTTGCTTGCCAATCGAGGCCTCCTTTTTAACTCTTCTATTCCTCTCATTCTTTTTTGTTAATAATTCTCTGAGTAACTCATCCAATATGAGTTTTTTTATGTGTTTGGCTACCCTTTTTGTTATGACAAGAGCATTATACCCATTGGATAGAATCTTTGCTATTTTTCTTACAATATCTGTATTTGGAAGCACTTCTCTAAGATTTTATAATCTATTAATAATATTGGTAAATCACATAAACATCTTATTTATAGTTTATCTCAAATTTATAGCTTAGAATCTTATGTAAGAAGATTTATCTTTATTTTTTAACTTACAAAGTGCCTTCATACATTAATTATATATTTGTTCATACTTCAAGTGTGATATAAAAATTCAAGGCTTGATTAAATTCACTTGGAGATATGCAATGATGAACATAGATGAGTGTTATGGCATTTAAGTATATTACTCTCCTTTGATCACTAATAAGTACACTAAATAACTTGCTTTCTTTTGTACCTGAATCTCTAAGGAAATCATATAATTTTGTAAGCACTTTCTAATGTCCTAAGTCAATTGATTGGATAAAAACTCTAAATCTATCTCTCAAATATTAATAAAATTTATCTTTAAATAATGATAGAATGATTGAAGAGGACCTACATTTGGTGTTGCACCAAAATTAATCATGAGTGATGACATATCAAAAGCAAAATTTAAAAAGTATATTAATAAACACATATTTTAGAAAACATAGAAAAATGGTAAGGCATAAATTAAACTTATTTCATAATAAAAATGATAATTAAGCAAACATAACAGATAATTAAAATATACTTGATGGTCCACCCAAGTGATTTCACTCATAGTTTTTTATAAGGAACCTCTTTGATACTAATTAAGAAAAATAAGTACACAAATCCAACATGAGTGGGTGACTTATGAGTTTTAAAATACTTTTTTTCTTTTTAGATTTTTTTCTCTTTTTTAAAAATTCTTTATAAAAATAACTTAATGTTTATGAAAAATATTAATGTTATATATGTTAATTTTTAATTTTTATGATTAAAAAATAATTAAAATAATACAATGAAATTTTTAAATTGTTTGCTTCAATTTAGATCCTATGTCCATCAGTAACTAGTGTCAAAAAATTCACCACTAATAAAAAGTTTACAACAAAGTTTTTCATACGACTTGCTTCCAATCTTCTAGCTTTTACAGGATTAATTATAATACAAGTTTTTACAAGCTTAACACCATCTTAGCTTTTTATGACATCAAACTGAACTGAAGCTCTATAAATTTTAAGCCACCCAACCCAAGAGAAAATGGAAAAATATATCAGGAAAGAGAAATTGTGATATAGTTTTACAACTTTCGGTGCTTGTTGATTAATAGAATATGGCATGACTAGCTTAAAGTTACTATGACAAGTAAGAAATCAAAAGCTTAGAAGTAATAGATTAGTAAAAGAATTTTACATTTTGTGAAGAACTAAGTTGTAGTTGCTACCAAGAGATTATGTTATCATGCTATGCTTTGTTGAGCTCTCAAATATTGGTTCATATTTATTAGTCATTTCATGAATAATGGTTAGGTTTATATAGAAAAAGTTTGATCAAAGTTATTAGAAAATTAACAAAAAGTTGTTCCAGATAATGCTTCAAAACAGCTTAAAAATGTCTTCTAAATAATTTAAAATATTTCTTTGAATTTGTTTACACAATGAATCAAATAATGACAAAGGAGTTAGCCGTTAGGTGGGATTGACCAGCATCAATGGATCTTACTAGAGAGGTTCTAAACTGTTAGATTTAATATTATAAAATGTGATTAGTTCTATACAGTTGGATCAATATGGATTAGAACTAGGCCATTCAATCAAGTAAGATGAGATCTGGATCATTCAATTTATCATTTGCAAAGGCAAAAAAGATCTTAGCTATAGGATACAAATGTGGAAAGTGTTGAGCCATCTAATTCATGAGAATATTATTTCAAAAAGTAGAAATAATCAAAGCAATCCAATAAAGTCAGAGTGATCTTCGTCACTGAATTTGGAGCCAAGGTCAAGCTCTTATAGTGGATGAAACATTAAAATCTATTAAAAAATTGACTAGTAAAAAATAACACATGCTTTTGGTTTTAAGTAGTTGGACTAATATTAGTCTCATAATGTGAAAATAAAAAGTTGTTTTTGCCTTATAATACCTTTTGTGGGTGCATAATGCAAGGGTGCTTGGGATTTCATCACCTAGGCCACTCATATGCTTATAAGTAATTTTATGATTATGGCACTGACTTGACCCTCATCTATATATTTAATTAGAGCTCAGCTCTAATGAATCGTCTATCTTATCTCAACCAAGTTCATGAATGCACCTCTAACCAATTTTGGACCCAACTAGGCTTGTCTTCAGCTAGTCTTCTAACGCAATGCTTCCAAGCACACTTGGGCTTTGTCACCTGAGTGCTTTGTACATGGCAAGCTTAGGGTGATGTTTATTTTTCTTAATTAATAAAATTTAATAAAATTTAATAGATGGATTTAATAAAAAATCATTGAGTAAAAAAATAAGATCTTCTAAGTTTCTTAAATCATGAAAAGGTTGAATAAATTAAATACTTAAACTAGGATTTGAAAGTGAATAAAGATATGCATTTTAATAAATAAGCTAATATTCTATTTTATTTTAAAAAAAGAAAATTTTTGCAAACTGGAGGCATATATCTTCTATTTTTGAATCTTATTGAATCCTCCAAGATACTTGTAAGATCCATAATTTATTATCTTCAGCAATTCATGGCTTATTATAAAAAACTAAATTTTATTCACTTTAATGAAGTCTCTTATGATAAAATGATTGGTATTCATGGCTTGACACTTCAAACACAATGGTAAACAAACAAAATATGATTAGATGCACTTATTTGGTTGAGAAATGACACCAAAACTTTTCAAACAATTGTAGTTCAACATATAACTCATAAATCCATATTTAATTAAACATGAATGTACTAGAAATAGAGGAAGTACTTTAGAGTGAACAAGGGATAGCTAACTCAAAAGACTACACTTATTATGTAGTGTAGGAAAACTCTTATAAAGCCATAATGACCTGTTATTCATATAATATAGGACTAAAACTTGTATCTATTTCACATGATTGTAATTAGAATTGTGACATTTTTTTGACATCTAATTGCATAATTATGTGATCAAGTAATTATATTCACATCAACCTTTAATCACATAATTATGTCTATCATCTAATGGCATAGTTTTGTGATCCAAATATCAAATCCTAATTAAAATTTAATAGTCAATATCAAATCCTAATTTTGGTATAAAGAGGTTATGGAGGCTTCTAATGGATTAGCTCCAATATAACAGCTCTTTTAATAGTTATTTTGAGCTAAGAGTTTCAAAGGTGGTGGACACATTGAAGAAAAAAGTAACATGCACATTATTGTCATGATTTCTAAAAAGTATGAATGGTACAAAAAAACCCTTACAACAAATAACATTTATCACTAGGCATATTGTAACATAATAGTATCCACTTTTCAGATCTATTTTATAAAATATGGTTGCTCCAACTATTTCAACAAACAAATTATAAAGCACATAAATTGGAAAATTCTACTTCATCATTATTTTGTTAATGACATAACTATTTATGTAAATGCACCAAGTTTCATCAGTTTTTGAGAAAATGAACTACAGTTAGCACATGCTATAATACTTTTCATAATAAATTTCTTTTGAATAGTCTCACTTAAAAATTCTTTTTAACAAATTCTTTTAACACATGTTTTCATAATAATTGGAGTGTCTTTAGCTAGTCATCAAGAAACACATTCACAAATTCTTTTAACAAGGGTTAGACCATGGGTGGTGGGGTGGTTATACTAGTAAGGGCTTCTTGAATAGTTAAAAACTAGATAACTTTACTACTATTATATCCATCACAATCTCAACTAGTAAAATGACAAAGTACTTTTTCTTTCTCTTTATCTTTTTTTGGAGTATTTGGGTAAGAAATTCTTTTTGAGGGAGGTAAAAGGTATTTGTGTGATCTTTGCTCCTTGTTATACAAGAGTAAAGGTATTTGCTCTATCATTTAATGTAAGATCTCAATCGAATAACAAAGGTCTTTCTAAAATAAGGCCATCTACATACACTGGGATAACATTACATCATAATTCCTTGAAATATTGACCAAACATGAAAGGAATGCAACAATTGTTCTTGTAGAAATTGATGCTTTGTTTGACGATATTGTGTGTGGATGGAGATGGTCTAAGAATGTTAAACCTATCCTTATGGTAGCATTCTCTGATATAACAATGATACAACTATTGCTATCCATAGTTATTTTACTAGCTTGGTCTTATTTCGAATGAACATACAAACGATTTTAGTTTGCCAACAATTTTTACTTGTTCTTAGTATAATCAAACTACATCTCATAATAATTATAAGGGGTGCAATATGTTAAATACTTTAATCTAGTGTTTGTAATTCTTCTTCAACATCCTCATCTGGTTATATTACCTAACTTTCATTAACTTTAATGCTTTCTTCCATTGCTTCCTTTATGTTTATGTGTAGGACTCTCTTAGAATATTAGTTTATGACATGCCCTCTCTTAAACAATAGCACTCTGCTATAAAAGTTGTAGATGGTTTACCCAAGGGTTGAATTCAATGAGTAAGTAGTATTGGTGAAGAGACAAAGTTTGTTTATAAAGTACAAGGAGTAGAACAGTTGAAGTAGTGATATACATTTTGGGGTAAGAAGTGGTCAAAGGAATCTAACCCTTACAAGTAATTAATATTCTAAATCATATGCTACTTTATATGACATTTCTAAACTAGCAATATTTCTTAAGTATAACTCAATTGAATAGTCTCTCTAAGCCTAACTCAAAATAAAAATAATGTTACTTGATCTAGCTCCAAGGTATCTATTGGAAGTCTTTGAACCTTAAGATAAATGTTGTTATTTATCCAAAAGTTCATCAAATTACATTAAATATTTAGCTTGCAGACAAATTTTCATTTATTTCTATGATTAAGGTAATGCTTTCTTATCAAAAAATTTCTTTTTTAATATGTGAATAAATACTCTAGCATGTGATATGACACTAAGTTTTTGTAGATTTGTACTTTTGATGCTTACTAAGATCATATCTTTTAAAATAACATTGCATTCTCATTTTCCAAATTTGATATGCTTAAGGGTCAAAACTACCATCAAATGTTGCAACTCTTATTTTAACTATGTTAACCTATGATCATTATCCTTATTATGTCAGCTCCATGGGAATGTGGGGTAGCTTGGCACCTAGGTAGACATTCCATTTAGTTAGGTTCATTTTCAAAAGATATTTCCTTCACTTCAAAGTCACTTATCATAGACCAACTTAATCAATGGGTTCCACCAAATCTATTTTTATTACATTTTTCCATTTGGTCTATGCATGTTACGATGGTTGCTCTTTGCTCTTGCATAAAGTGAACTAGTTCTATAAATACATGTTATATTATTAGCCCTACAAATGCCTAACCATTTGACAATTAGGAACTTTATATTATTTTATAGACTACTAGTAATAAATAATTGGTTTTGAAAAAATATTTGTAATTTGAGATCATAATGATAAAGAAAAACAAAAAAGTCATGAAATGTAATAACAAAAGAACATATAAATAAATACATGTTGCTTTAGACTTAAAATTAAGAATTTTTTTCAATTTTTTATGTTTTTCATATAACATCTAATAACTTTTAGCTATTAAAAATGTATAAAATGAAATGATGTTAGTTTAATGATAAATTTCAAATTATACAAAATTCTTACAACTAACCATTTTTTGATACCAAATTAATATATGATGATATGCTAAAGCCTATTTTAGTTCATCAATAATTGAAACGTTCTTAGGTTCATGCAATATCCATATAAAGGCGTACCAAAAGGTGCTATTTGCTTACAATAACAAATCTTAGTATCATTATACAAGTCAAGCTTTTCTTAGAAACTCAAAACATGCACTAATTGTTAACATAAGGGATGTTAGCCAAAAGAAAAAGTGGTTTTAATAACTAACATTCAAAATACTCAAGTGGTGAAGTATGAAGGTGCACCAGTGGAGTTCTTAGCATAGAAAATTATAAAATCACTTGTATAATAAGATAAATTAGAAATTTAGATGAGATGATTAATTTCCAAAAAGTTAAGATTTATTGATTAAGAGATTTCTTAAAAATTTGATGCCCTTATGCATATTGAATAATATGTTATGATCTCCATTTTTTTTATCCTTTCACTCTCCTTCTTAGGTTACCTCTAAACTCACACTGTTATATTGAATATACACAACACACTTCTATTAAACTAGCTTAGTGGTAGCACTTTGTTATTTCATTCAAATTAGACTACTTATAATATTGTAAGCATCATTATTTACAGAGATCTCATAGCTATAATGATAATTTGTTAGCTTATGAAACAAAAGGGCATATTAGAATACTGTGGAACACATATTAGGAATATAAAGTAGATTTTTAGAATTCAAAAAGTCCTCACAAATTATTAAAAACATAATTTGAATTCATCCAAAAATTTTCTTTGAAATTAAGAAAAATCAATTTGCCATAAGAAACTCCCAAATTAGCATATGCTTGTTTAGTGTTGATGTAGTTAGAGGCAAGGAGATGGCTTACGTGATAGCATAGGGGAAGAGAAATAGCTACACCTCAACTCTTACTTGAAGGTTAACAAGAGCTAACAAGTTGACATGTGTTGATAGGTTAGGAAATTTCATGGATTGCTGATCAACAATGGTTGGTGTGTTGAGTTGATCAATGAGTTTGAAGAGTCAAGGTGGGTCAAGTAGGCCACACAAATCGACACTAGTTGTGGTAAAGGTGAAAGATGACAACGAGCGGTAGCAAAAAGCAACCCAACACTCACCTTTAAGCCATTTTAAATTCATTTTGAAACAAATTTTTTCCTAAAAAAATTACCATGCTACTATAAGAATATCATGGATAGAATTTAAAGCTATAAGTATCTAAAAAGCTGCTAATCAATCTCCAAATGACTTTAATTAAATTGTAAATACAAATACATTAAAAGTTTATAAGAATAAAATGAAAAAGTACAATAAATAAGGATTAATTATAATTGGCTCCCACAATATGAATAATATCAGAGACTAACTAAAAGTAGAGGTTCCAAACATGGAATGGCCTTAAATATTAGCGGATTAGTACATCTCCAATTGGAATATTTGTGTGATGCATGGAATGCTACTGTGTCAGAACCTTATTAATATTTTTTGAATGCTAGAACTTAACTACTCAATGATTTTAAATGAGTGAAGTTTAGCCTATTGTATAATTCTAAAGTAAAAAAAAATCTACAATTTTCTCTTCAAAGAAGAAATAATGGGTAATTTTATTACACATGATGTTTGGCATGATATGAATGTAGATATCAAAAGCTTATATAATATTTTTAAGCAATGTTCATGATATAAATGACTCCATAGCTTTCTTAATAATTACATGGCTTTATTGGTGATAAAGAGAATATATGAAGTTTTCAAAATTTTGAATAAATAAATGATGATATGTAATGTCATTAGTGGATGATTATATTAATCATAAGTTATATAGTTGTATCTACATTTATTATAAGATTTTAATGTCTCTTAAAATGAATTAATCAACTTTGCCACCATTTCAAGGCTATGTAGACCTTTTGTCAACCTTTTCTTTTATGGAAAAAAATATTATGACATATTGGAGGTTACAATAGTTATAGTTTATTACTTAAAATGTATTATTTTTATTATCATGAGTTCTAAAGGTAGCTGTTGATATTTGTGTGTTAGGATGACCATCCATAAGCTTTTGATGTGTTGATGCTCGTGAATGTCATATGCTAACTAGTTACTATTTAGTGATTTGGAGAGTCTCATTGAAGTATCAATATTACCAATTCAATTTATTGGTTGGAATGAGTTTAATGCATAAAGGAATCTATAGTGACTATGATTGATTCCACAAGAGTTATGCATTGAGATTGTATAAGAACACATAAGAGTGCAATGATTAACCTTGGTTTAAGGAACTATCATAATGTATGATGAGAATCATATTGCTAAACATTTTATGAAAAGATTGATGAACTATAAACCAAGCAAATTGAGGTACTGAACTTTCAAAATTGAGGCAATATGCCTCAATGGATAAGTTTGATTAATGTATTTAGTGTATCATTGTAAATAAATACTCTGATAAAATCAAAGGGATTTCAAAGAAATCCAAATGGTTCATGCCATGCAATATATTTAGGTGATGAAAATCTTGCTATGACGTAAGATATAGTGATGAAATCTATAACCATACATGTTGAAATAGTTGATAAGTATCAACTATTTGTTTAGTAATTCATGACCATATTAGTATGATTCAAATGGGACTTTGGTTAACAACCACTTGGATTGGCCTAATGCTTTACTTTACCTTGTATCAGTATATTGCTTAAACCTCTTCTTAGTGCTTTAGCTACAATGTGGAGAGGAAGTAGGGATAAAAGGTTACCATTCTTTAAATAATGAGAGAGTTAGATGGAACAAATTTTTTTATTAATAATGACTATCAACCAGCTTATATTATAAATACTCATGATTGGATTAATAAATTGACTATTGAAGTTAAACTTGTGTAGCACTTGTTTTCCTCACTATATATTGTTGAACACATTTTTAAAGTCTAGCTTGGTAATAGAGCTATTAGCTTTGATCTTCTCATCTAAATCATTAGTTTGCTCTTATGAAAGTATGATTTCTTATGTAAGTAAGATATTTTTAGTGATTTCCCTTTCCTTAGGAAAGTTGATTGCTCCATGGAGATGATGGTTTGTCAGAAACACTACAGGCTAACCACGAAACCCTTAGTTTATTGTTTAGAAACAATATATCCAGTTGTCATAAAGTCTTCGAAAGATGTATTACAATAAATCTTTATAAGAAAATTAAATTAATAGTACTACATTCTTCTGGTGATGGGCTACCAATAAGAAAATCATTGATAACATCTTAAATTTCATCTTAAAATATGGACCAACAATGCTTGTAAAATAAAACATAAAACCCATCTAATCTGTAAGAACATGTAAAATCCATCAAAAACATAATTTGTTATTTTTCTCCTTATTAATTGGATAAATTAGCATTATATTACTTTTTAGTTAGTCTAAGAATCATAAAGCAAAGCACTTCTCAATTCCCTAGTGAGGGATAAAGATATCTTAAGCGATCCACAACATTTTTTGCAATTAAATCCTTCTCCAAGACCTAACTACCACTTGGATGTTTAAGTATGTATACATTACCCTTCAATTGCTTATTATTGAACATTATGTGGAAGACATTTGTGGTTCTATCACCATTCTTAAGCTACATATTACCATCTTTTAGCTCCTATACATTTGATGTAGTAGCATCTAGTACATCATGTACAAGTAGAACTTGCTGATGTATTAGTTCTATTCAAACATGGAGCCCTATTAGGATTTGCCACTATACCTCTAATGGGTTTTCATTATCATTGTCATTATGGGCATCAATTGTAGTAGACCCTCATTTATTGCATATTTCTACTTATTTTTATTAGAGAAACAATTTATTTGCATCTGAAAGTAAGTTTAAGTTATTTAATAAACAACGAAAAGCACTTTAGAGATTTTCATCTTTATATTCAATATAGGCGTTCCCTTCAACCATCTCACAAGTTTTTTAGTATAAAATTTGCTTAAAACTTGATTTAAAAGGTCTTAAAATTTAGTCTTTTGGTTTTTTTGCTGTCATCAAGCTTTGACAGCCATCGATACAACGACAATCTATGCCAACTCATCAACTCGTGCTAACTCTCTTTGATTCGCATTGACCCAAAAGGAGGCTCTAAGTGTCAATGCATGTCTACTAATGCTACTCATTGAAATTGGATCCCAAAGTGATGCACTGATTGATTTGTATGCCATCATGCATTGCCCATTGTGACACTTTTTGCCATTACTACTGCCTTAAATGCATGTGCCAGTTTGAGAACAAATTATGGTAATAAATTTTGTAGTGCTTTTAATCAAGCTTTTTAGTTTTTTGGTGATATTTAATTATTTGTTTTATAATTTTTTGTAGTGTTTATAATTCTAAAATATCCTCTAGAATTCAAAAAAACTATTCTTTAGTATTCTCATATGTCTTCTCCATACATCTCTATCATTTTAATAACCATGTTAAGTTCATCTTAGCATTTGTTAGTTCTAACCTTGATAGCTCATCTGTAACTCTTTAAAGTTGTTTACCTTCTCCATGATATGTTATTCTTCTTCTTCAATCTTCAAGAATATATGAAAAAAATAACTTTTACCTCCATTCTTTAAGGTGGGCTTTGGCTCTCTTTAACTTGTAAGCTTAGACCCTCCTTCTTACCCTAGCATTTAGAAGACTCTAATGCTAAGAAACCACTAGAGAGAATTCTATGCTTTTAATCCAAGTGCTTTGGACTCTATGTTGTTTAGATTTAATTGCTTAAGGAGAAATGATCAATTATAGGGGTTGGTAAAATAAGAACTTGTTCATATGTTGAGCCACTATGTTAGGAAGGTTTTGAGCAAATCATGATTCAATAGTGTTCTACCCACAAGAGTGACCTTTATATCTTTGAACCTTAGTAAAGATATTTGAGTGTCCTTTCTATTTAGGAAAGACAAATTACCTTCATCATCAATCTTAAACCCATCCAAAGATCTCTTTTATTAATAAATGAGTTGTTAGCATACACAAAATAGTAACACATCATTTACATATGACCAAGTGAAGAAAATATTCCTACTTTTTGACTTCTAACATTGTAAGTATTGTAACTAAAACACCTATACTTTGGTAGAAATATTGCTTCACAATCGTAAAATCTTAGTCACCTACAAAGAATGTCAATTTGTCTATTAGTTGCAAAGCATTCCATCACCACAATTAACTTAATTTTGTGTAATGTGGTCATGTTATTAAGCATCAAGATATTATAGTACTAACTACAACCTTTATGTTGAAAAGTAGGACATTATTAATTACAGTCTATAGAGCTTATATTTTGAGATTCCATTTAGTGAATTTTCTTATTGACTTGTTACTATAAACCACTATGAAGATGCTCGAGTCTATCGTAGTGAGCTTAAGAGTCTTTTCTTTTTCTGAGAGATCTTTATTCGAGAGTTTCAGAGATTGAATGTCTACTTGATGTTTAAGCTAAATGTCATTCTTATGTTTCAAATTAGATTGATATTTTTTTACTCTTACTTTACAATTGCTAAATAAAATTGGTAATGCCATCATTGAATAGATTATTCATAATACAATTATGTTTTTTACTATGTCGATATTGTGTGATGTAGATGGGTGTTGATGTTATTTTCTACATTTATGTCTACCAAAGTTTGAAGTTTCACGTAGCTTATTACTTCACTAATTGCAATTGTCTCATCTTCTTCATTTCTTACATGTAAGGGTTTAGAACTTTTTGCTTGCTTGCATTGGACAATTGAGAATCCTTGCTTACATATGCTTCAATAATATTTGGGAAAATTTTCATTGCTTCAATTTTTTTGTAATTCATTGTTGCACTAAATCTTTCTGGAGATTATAATATATGAAGGAATACTTTTAACAAGATTGACAAAAATGAACACCAGAGCCCCATGGGACCTTGTTAAGTTTATTTTCATGGCATTCCTTTTAATGACTTCTTAACTATTAACATGATTTAGAATAGGGCCTACTTGTTGACCAAGTTGTTTAGAAGGTGCTCTAATGAGATCCACACTAGAGCTTACAAAGTTTTAGTATTTAGCCAAAACTTTGGAACCATTTGAGGCTCCTTATTTGAAAGAGTACAATTATCCAAATATTGTACATCCAACATCAAATATTTTCCAATTCTAGTGAAAATCTTAGGTGCGTATGCTTACCTCTTTGCGATGGATTCAATGATGTCAATTGTTTTGAATTTGTATTCTTTGAAATTTCATGTTGGGTCATCCAATTATAAATGTTGCCTATTAGAGTGAGTTTGAAGGGAGAAACCTTTTTAGAGGCATCATCGTCATTAGACATGACCTTTTGTTCACACTTTAAAAAAGAGATTAGCACAATCAGAATTTGTGAGGATTAAAACTTTCCCATATTCATCATAAAAGAAAGACCACGAGGCTAATGCAGACAAGAGACATACCCAGTAAAGGAGACGAGCATACCTACAAGAAAATGTTCCTCTATTTTATTAACTCTTCATTTCAAATATCAACTTGTTTTGCTTATGCTTCATTAAGTTCCTTTTAATTTCATTTTAGTACATTAGAGTTTTGTACATTCGCCTTGAGCAAATAAGCTATTTTCATGAGGTCAAGAGTATCCCAAAAAGGGAGTGGGTGAATTATTTTGGTTTCTTACAAAAATATTTTAAGAAAATGTTTAAAAAAATTTGTGATAAGCTTAAACATATATCTAAAAGTAATTTTGTGAATATTTTAATTTTTAATTTTGTTTAATAATTAATTTTTAAGGAAATTGTGTAAGAGGAATAAAAAATAAATCTACATAAGTCTTTTTTTCAAAAAAATAGGTATGCTAAACTCTTACAATAATTAAATAGAAAAAACAGAGGCTGCAAAGGCCTTATAATGAAGTAAGATTTGAAAGACGAGGAAAGAAAAGTGGCAATTAAAATCTGTGTAAAGTAATTCCTATGCTTGACGAATGCTCAACACTGCACATGTATTTTAATTTCAAATAGAAAAAAGGGAATTGAGAGCTTTGTTGTTTTTAAGAAGGAAGATCAAATTGGTGAAGGACACAACGTACAGAGGAAACAATGAGCACTTGCTATTAATGGCTTTAATTTCATTATTTAAAATGTTTTTTTTTGAATTTTATGAAATTTCATTAATTTATTTTGATCAATAATTACCTAAATTATAAACATTTCTTAATGGCTAAAAGTATTTAACAAACAAACCATTTGTTGTTTCTAAAAAATAGATGTTTTCAAAATAAAAACTTAATATTATTTAAATAAAATTTATAATAACTAGTAAATATTGATCAAAATAGTGATTTCATATGATCAACAAGATTAAAATAATCTTTAAACTTTTGATTGTTACAATTTTCGAAATTTCTAATTAAGAATAAACTATTTTTGTTTAGAAATTTTTATTTCATATGAATGGCTAATTTTGAATTATGAAATAATGAATAGATTGAATTTTACTTGTAAATTAAATGAGGGTCATGCAATTGTTTGATAGAGAGATTAGACAATTAGTAGAATTATCGCATAAAAAGGCAATTGTGGAAATGATCATTCGATTGTAAAATAACATGATTAGATAACTCACATCACTATGGTAATTGATAAGTTAGCTATGAGAGAAAAGCTTTTACTTTTTGTCCCAAATGATGTATTTGCTCTTATTTTTTTTCTCCTTAGAAGGCACTTCTTTTGTTTGGAAATTAGTTTGAATTCACGATTAGTGTTATCAAGTTTATTCATGACTTAGTCACTACACCTCCAATAACATGATTAATTGATTTATGAATGCAGCGTGTAGTGCCTTGATTCAAAGTACTTCCATCTATGTTCAGGAGTGTTGCCTCAATCTTATTATTGTAGCGAACTGGTTTGACATTAATGCTCCATGCTTAAAAATTCTTGAATAGGTTTTGTTTAGTTAATTTTAGCTGAATTAGTTTTTTATTTTTAAAATTTAATTAATTCTTATAGAAACAAAAATTGACAAAAGTTAACAAAAATGATTTTTAAGATGATCACGATATTATTATCAAAGATACAAAAATTAAAATATTTTTCTAAGTTGATTAATTTAAATTTAAATTTAATTTTTATAGCTTGCATAGATGTTTTAAATTAAGCTAACATTCTAAAAAAAATATTGAATGTACTTAAAATTTTATTCAAAATATTTGTTTTTGTAGCCTGCGATTTTAGCTAATATTATTTTCATGAGATTTGATATTACTACTCTTCTTCTTTAACAACTTCCATGAAGAAACACATTAGCTATCTAAAATTTAAAATTTTGCTTAATCAAAATCTTTAACAATATTTTTGCTTGTTGCTATCAAATAAAGCATCATGGTTAGGTGTCAACATCATAAAATAAAACTTATAAAACTTCTCAACATCTTTTTGAAGGTCCTCCACATAACTTATCTAAACAAAAAATATCCAAGGTTTATGATTATTTTAAAACCTCACATAATTAGGTTATTATCATCAAAATATTTTTGATCATCCATGAGGCCATCAGGATAACAACATTCACCATTTTATAATATAAAAAAATATACCTTTAAAAGTAAAATAAACTTCCATTATTTATATTAAATTGATCATATAGCTACTTTTTGTTCATAAAAAATATTGAATTATACACACACACACACATACACATGCACAAACACACACACACACACACACACTCAAACATGATCACACACACTCTCAAATTATCTTACATTACTGAACTTAATTTTTTTAAAAGGAAAACCATGAGGGCAACCAAATTATAAAGACTCATATAATCGTATTGTATTTGTAGGTTCCAAGAAAACATTATCGCACTAGGAATCCAATAATTTTTGTTATCCACAAGACCAAAAAGGGGAAAATATCCACAAAATCAATAAAATCACTCAATTTTAATGTAATTTGAGGAAATGTCTTGAATAACTACAAAAGTCTGATAGGAAAAAATAACTAGTAAGGACAAACTCTAATACAATAATCAAGTACAATCATATTTCTAATAAATAAGAATTAATGAGAAATAAGTGTCAAATCTATTATTATTGATGATGAAATAAATAACATAAATTATTCGACTAATTCATTAACTCTGATAATCTCTAGCTCGAGTCTTGCTCAAATTTTAACATCTTGATCTTGCTATAATTGGGAGAGCTAAGTCGCTCAACAGGGAATCTTTGAGCCATACTATAAAACTATTTATATACTAATATGAATTGTGAATGTAATAATAGAATAAATGTCATGAATGAATGACACTAGTTTCTAACTAACAAACGATTATCATCTTCTACTAACAAATTCAAGATGTATTTCTTTACTCTTTGACTAACCAGATACAAAGCATTTACTTCATAATATAATACAAATTTTTATACATAAAAATCATGAAAAGCCTGGTCACTTCTTTCAAATAATGTAATGCAACATTAAACATAGTAATGATAATCACATGGCATCCATGTAGGATCTTAACACTCTTGACGAACCACAAGTTGTCCCCAATATAAAAAAGCACACCATGAGATTTCTTATGGAATGAAATATGTGATTGTTTCCTTCTCGGACTATTCATATAATGCCTTCCTACAAATTCCAAAGTTTCATACCATGAAATTTGACACTCCAATTATAGGCTTAACCATTCACATTTAACTAACACCAACTAAGGGAGTAGGGTGCCTAACATGTCTATCTCCATAACGAGTGCCAATAATTTAGGATCCATTATATCTAAATGGCTTACAGTTATCCTAATTCAGCTATTCAGAAGTTCTTAACCCATTTTCTTATATTTAATCTTGCCAACATTTTGTTTTGGATCTTTCTTATCTATGTTAACCATAGAGTTCATAATGGCTTAACATTTACCCTTAGGTTATATATTTAACTTGTGGTTAGTACAACTAAGTCTCAATTGACAAAAGTACACTTATGATCCCAAGGAAATCTATAATCATTGTAATAATTATAAGGCCTCTCCTAAGCCTTGACATTTTCCTCAGATCACCATTAAGAGTGCCATCATGTGTGTTAGGAGCCTAAATAAAATTACTTGTGGTCTTACCCAAGTAACCTATTAAATCAAAGGTGAAGCTAACGTCTTTCCCATATTACTTACATGGCCAAACCTAGCACAACCTTATATCCTATTCCTAGCACTTCCACGTTCTTGCAAGGTCTTGGTTGAGAGCCTAGCTAACTAAAGCTTAATTTGCATTGTGCATAAAGATTCACTAATGGTATTTAATGATCAAGTCATAATGACCTTTTGGTATAGCTTCCTTTTTGCGGATTGTTTTTATGCCTTTGAACATGATTCCAAGGCTACACGTATCTTACATGTTCATAACCAAGCACCTCAAAGTTACAATTTGACTATGCTAAAGTTTATGAATTATACATAGAACCTTTTCCATAATGTCTAACCTTAACCTTAACAGTTTTAGCTATAACCAAACTCTTTAGTTGTTAATCACTTCTTTACTTAACCTATCTTTCTTCTAAGGCCTTAAGTTGAGTACTTTAAGGCTTTCTAACTAGCAACCAAGAACCACACACACCTAGAATCTACTTTGGTTGTCTTGAGGGTTGAACCAATCCCTCGTATAGCTTAGCTAAGTCCATGGTTCCATGCTTCACAAGTAGACCCTAAAAAAATAAATGGTTGGTTGCAACATCATCTAGTGTTTTTTTATTTATTTCAAAGTGCCTTTAAATTATTTATTTATTTCGAAGTGCCTTTGGTCACATTACTTTTCATATATTTTTTATCAATGATTTTAGCAATAAAGTACACATTTATACCATGTCGTGCTATCAACTAAACTAGTGATCAATTTGAAACACAATCGTAATGCCCCACATCGAAAATACATTTCAATCAATATGTCTATAAGAAAAATATACAATAAAGTACAACATTTTATACATTTCTTAATTTATTATGGCACAAAACTCTTTGTCTATTCAAGCATTAATTGAGAAGTAAATATTACATTCGACCTATATTATCAAACATTAATTCTTTTTAGAAAGAAGAAGAATTATACTTAGGATCCTAACTCTTAGTGTCATATAATAAGAAAATAAGGCCATTATGTCTAGATTATGGGGGTTATATTCAATAAAATTTTTTTCTTGATGATTTGTCATTTTTTAACAATTATCATGATAATCTATGCTTAATGCTTAAATACTTAACAAACCAACATAGATAACCAGCAAGGCATAAAATTTAACATGATTTTACCTTATTTAACATGGTGATGTCTATGTTAATAAGTGCTTTACATCAACAAATTGATATTCTAATATCATATTCCATATATATTTGTGACCAAAGCCAAACAAGTAATATGTGACCATGTAATTTTCTTTGCATTCACAAGCATAAATGTAATATGCATTTTTTATAACTATACTAGAAACGCTACATACAAAAAAGTGAAATTTGAACGTTGATATACTAAATAATTTTCCTTTAGTCTAAAGAAGAAGGAATTTCCTCCTTCTTGAACACATTTCTTGAAAAAGAATGACTAATTATTCTGACAATAATTTACCAAGGTTCCATAGACTTTTTCTCAATGGAATTCCTTTTTATCACTTCTTAGATATTAGCTAAATTAATTACATAAACTTAGGTGTTATCCTACCTCAAAAGGTTGTGTAGAAGGCTTCTATTTTGTAAGATCTTTTCTTCCTTAGAAGCTTTAACCCTCCTACTTCCTCATATTTTATCTCATTTTGTACTTGGTATCCTCTAAATTGGCCCCTCGAAATCTCCATTTTATAGTTAAATTTTCTTAAATTAGAAGCACATCATAATGGCTTATGTAGCCCTAGGCACACCACCTTAAACAAATAATTTACTTTATGATAAACTAGTTTTGGATTGGAGTAGCAACAATTCACTATTTCAAATTAACCCTCTTTTAATTACAAATCTTTTCATCTTCTATATGAATCTCCTTAAATTTAAGAATCCATGTACCCCTTTTGGTCTTCTGTACGAAGCTCCTTAAATTTAAGAATTTATGTAAGTTATGGTAATCAGTTCTTCTTCCTCTTATATTCATCTGTTTTTTTAATACTCATAAATGCATCATATCCAAAAGATTTTTTAATCCTTCTATCATTAACCACCAACTCTTAATATTTAAGAACCCTATCCATATCTTATCAAGCATTCGTAGTACAATAGAAATATGGCTAACAGAAAAAGTTAATAATATAAAAAAACATATAAGCTCATTTTTAAGCAATAAGCCTATTTGAGATTCATGTGTTACAACTCAAGTCTTGCATTTCTACATTGCTTCCAATTTTAGGATTTAGATTTTCAAAATCTTTGATGATCATAAAAAAATACGAATTGTATATGTTAAAAAGTATGCCTTGATTAGTAAATAATTTTTTCATAATAAGCACAATACAATTAACCAAAACTAGACTATATAACTAATTTATTTAAAATGAAAAATGTTTAAATTTTATCACACAACAAGTAAATAAATAGTTTAAGAATCAAACAACAGGATGCTAAGCTCATCCTCAATAAACCTTTTAATAGATTTGAAAAATGATTAAGACCATCACTATTACATTTTTGGGTTTTAGGATAAGTAACATGACCAAATTGCCCTAAATAACTTGGAACTATTGTACTCAATAATGATTTATGGTAACAAATCTGACTTTGATCTTTGGTTTGCATGTTCATAGATAACTAACAACCTTTCCACACCAATTCAAACTCTTTTAAGTTATTTTCATCATTTTTTTGTAATGATGTATATTAATTATAAAATATTCTTAATAAACAAAACCTAAAATTATTTATAATTTTTTAATATTTTATGTAATTATATATTTCTTATGACTATGAACTTTTATTTTTCATAACTTACGTTACATCTAATTTATTTCGTAATATTTGTTACTTTTCTTTTCTATTTATCAAACTTTTTAATTTGAAGTATTTTATAAAAAACCATTTTGGAAAATTTAATAGAACAATATTTTCTACATTTTTAAATTTTTGACTTTTTTCATAATTTCAAACTTTTTAATTTTTATATATTTTTTGTTTTTTACATTTTTGTATTTCACCAATTTTGAAGGTTGCGTCAACTAATTTTTGATATATGATATATATATTGTAATCATTTGAAATTACCAATAATCTCTATTTCTTATTCATGCATTATAAAACTTTTTTTGCTTGAAGTCCTTTAACAATTTTTGTTAATTTGAATGTTTCCTTTTTACTTTAAATTTCCACTCTTACATTTTTTAATATCGAAATACTTTCAAAGCTCACATTACTATGAATTAATTTTAACAATAAAAATATTTATATGTTAAAAATTAATTTTAACAAGTAATTAACACAAAAAGTACAATTATTAGAAAAATTGAAAGAACATAATAAAAATTAATTAAAAAACTATAACTAAATAACTAAATGAAAAACTACAAGACATTGACCATGTAAGAGAATATGAAATACAATTTTGATTATTTAATAAATGTAAGCATTAAATAAGATGTATGATGAAAGGAAACTTTTACGTGCATAAAAATGCAAATATATGAAAAATAATATAATTATTATAATGAAATATATGAATTATTCATGCAAAATAATATAAAATGTTTTTCATGATGTTAGAAATTAAACATGCTTAATTTTACAAATAAAAAATGTTCAAAATTACAAACAAAAATAAAAATCATGATATTGGTGTACTTAAAATATTAAAAGTTGTGTACAACATATTTATTAAAAATATTTTCATCATATAAAGCATAATAAATTTGAAAGGAAAAGGTGCAAACTATTAATTTATTTTAAACAATAAAATTTTGTAATATAACTACACAAAACTTTAAATAAATAGTGTAAGTACGAAACAAAGGAAGGCCATTCCCTTATAAAATTGATTTTGTTGGATATAGATAATGCTTATGAGTTTTATCAATACTGACTAGTATACAAAGAGATGTATGAAATTATTAGTACATGAGTCACAAGATTGAAAAATATGTTTAAAAATATAGATTGAACAGCAGGATGATTTAGATATTCAAAATATGCATGAATATTAGGTAATACATAAGAATTTAATAATGGATCATAACAGGTGATATATTAAAGAAAAGAACTGAGACAACTTTTTTTCGATAAAGTTAATATTTTTAGAATTTTTGTAATTTATTATATTAGTTATGTTTAATACTTGTTTCTTACACAATATTTTGGTGATGAAAAAATCATTATACTATTTATTAATTCTTTTATTAAATGTTTCAAATCATGTATATAAAAATCTAGTAGATCAATCTATTATAGAGCTTAATCAATTTATTCTAGAGCTCCTAATGTAGTAATTTCCTATCAAGAGCATGTCTTTTACATAGTACTTTGGGTTACAATTATTAAACCATTCACTTGGTACTCATATGACATATAAGTTTATTTTCATCCTGCTCACGATAAGGGGCATTACTTTCCATAATCTTTGTGTGGGATGAAATGTCAATCTCTATTTGCAAGAGTTGATAGTGAAGCACATGGAAAAAATAATAATGAATATTTAAAATCTAAATAGCTTAGTCAACCATAGGTTTAATATTAAACCAATGAGAATTGAAATCAATTTGACAAAAATTTATTGAATTAATTATGTTTATAAGTCAAATAATTACATGCCCTTTAACATGATAATTAGAAAGTTGAACACCGATTATTATTGTTTATTTGATGATAATACCTAATTATTTATAATAAATTTTGTTAAGGGAATTTTAAGATTTTGCATAGTAGAGGTTTATCTTAGTCGAAGAATCTTCATAAGAGAAAATGTTAGATCTTATGAAGATTATATTCATTAGAGTGACTAATCATAAAGAGACTTTTTTGAAATTAATTTTAAATTTTCACTTTTGTTTTTATTAAAATATTAATAATTATTGAAATTATTTTAACCAAGGTGTAGAAATTAAACTTCAGCATCACTATAATTTTTTAAATTAGTTTTCTTAAGAAATAATGGACTCCTAGTTTTGTGTTTTTTTTAGAAATCATCATACCTTGATCACATCTTTGATAGCCTCTTTCCAAAGATGCAAAAAGTAATTAAGAAAAAGGGCTTTTTATAACAAACTTAAGCCTAAGCTTTCCTGAGTATATAGTTAAGGTTTGACTCTTGAACCCATATTCAACACTATCGTGTCACAGAATCACTCTTAGACCTATTATTTGGTTGTTAGTATGCAGGAGTCATGATCTTTGAAGCGAACCAGGGGATAGCCAATCTCATATTTTTGACCAATTGTGTACACAAAATAAAGCATATATACAACTATCCCATGGGCGAATAAACAATGTGTTTCAAAAATTCCCAATTTATTTTGCAAATATCACCTTAAAAAATGTTGAAGAAGATGTGCACTATTTGATTTTGTGGAAACATTAAATAATCAAAAATTCATTTGCCTTTCTAAAACATGCTGATCTAGATCTGTTGCTTGATCGCACAATTTTTGTGATTAAAAATTCAAATATTAATTCGTCCTTCAAAAATGTATGAATTTAAATCCAATTGTTTAGTCACGTAATTTTCAAGTTTGAAAGGTCAAAATTTCATTCCATTTCTAAACTTCGTAGATTTAAATCTGCCTAATTATTGTATTTTTATATTATAATCGTCTAGATTAAAATCAAGAACACATCAATTATTTACCTTGATTCATTAAAATATGTTTTTGGTTTAATAGTTCACATTAAAATCTAACACGAGCCAACCATTTACCTTTTACTGGCAAAATAACTTTTTTATCTAACAATCTATATTAAAATCAATCATGAAGCTCATATTTACCTTGATTTATCCCAAACTTGGAAAGTTCTGATTACATTCGATGGATTGTTATTGTCGTTTTATAAACACCGATGACATTCGATTTATTATAAACTACTATTTTTGAATAATTATTGAATTCTTGGAATTCTACCCAAAACAAATTATAGGAATGTTTGGTAACTATTTTTAGTCATAATATTTTTTTAAATAATATATTTTTTTAATATTAAAATTTTTTTTGAGAGAATCAAGAATTTGTTGAAGCTACAAAATTGAAGTGTTAACACAATTTTAACTATTATATCAATTCATCGTGTCCCACATTCTTTGAACTCTCAACCCTCTTATCTTCTCTAATAAGCAAATTTTTAATTCTTTTATTCCTTACTTCATTCAAGTAAAAGCATAATACATTTATATTTGTTTATAATATTTTATCAAACATATGATTACTATAACCATCAAATTCAACTGTGTTGCAATTCTTTCTACTTTTTTATCTCATTGAAATATTGTTACAAACCTTTTATCCTATTTTATTTTGTGAGTGTTGTCTATTTGTGAATGGCTTATACTAATTAGTTTGATTTTTTGTTTGTCCTTTGTTGGGGCAAGCATCAATTTGGGCTGAGTCATAAAAAAGTGTTATAATTTTTTATTATTTATAAACTTCTTAATTTAGTTTTTTCTTTATAATTTAAATAAAATTATTTTATTACAAAAAATTAAAATTTGAAAAAATTATTAACACGTATTTTTTGGATCTTAATAGGAAACCTAAAATAGTTACTTTGTAATATATTTTTAAAAAATTTTATTTCAAAAGTCTATTTTTATTTTTGAACGTTCATCTCTTTTGCTAAAGCACACTTCAACTAGCATCAAAACAATGCCTGTTTCTAGTGGGAAGAAAATCTTGAGAGAGAATAACTACTCAAATTGATACTTTACTTGGTTTTGATGAAACTGCATCTTCTAAAAGTCATCACTTTTTTTTGATATAAATCCCTATTGGAAGAGTAGGATTGCCACATATTTGATGCTAGTAGGTAAGGAATTATTGGGGGTACAACAAATTTTATTCAAATTTCATTTTTAAAAGAGTTCAAAAGGTGCACCAAAGCACCTAAAATGAAGGAGATTCTCGTGTGCTTTCATTGTTTTGATATTCCTATTGAGAAAAGAAATAGGGCTTCAATTTCAATTAGGTTTGGTCAACCTCATGATTCCTAACTATCTACTATTCATTCTTTCTCAGCCCATCAAAATGATAGAGTTAGTGCGATTTGCTCTCTTTTTGCTAACCTGATGACGGGTTCCATTCCCAGATGCCCATGGCAATTGAAATAATGTCTGCTTTATGACTTGTCAAAAGATTCCAATGATTACCTTTTGAAATAAATGGCAAGTTCTATCAAATTTTGCACTTTAATTGAATTAATGAAAATTTTGTCAGCTATCTAAACATTTGGGTAAGAATCAATAAATTCTTTTTGGGAACAATTCATCATTCCTAAAGCACAAGGTAGAGGTAATATAGAAAGGTACATTTGTTGTTAAATAATTTAAAATAAATATCAGAACACATGATTATTATTTGTTTAGAGTTATTTTCAAAGAATTTGTTAAAAAAAATTGAAACTTATTCTAATGAAGAATTACCTTAACAATTAACTAAGACAATTAGTGCTAAATATTACTTTGAATCAAATTTAACAAAAAATAGAGAAAATAACAAAATAGAGCAGCACAAAAATTAAAGTGAAAGAATAAATATTAAAAGAAAGAAAAATTATAAAATTTATTATAAATAAAAGTTTCATAACTAATAAAACCACATAAATAAGAAAACAAATGACACAGAAATTATGTGAATATTACATTGACAAAAAGTTGCATTTAAAATAAAAATTTGCATATCTTCTATTTCACAAAAATATTATACTAAAGGTGCTAAAAATAAATTTTTTATGTAAAAATAATTTTAAAGAATTATGACATTATATATTATCAAATACATATAAAACAAAAAATTATTTGTCTATGAAAAAAATTAAAACATTAAAAAAGATTTACATAATATATTAATAAAATGATTCATTAAATACTTATGTAAATGTATGATATATCAATAAAAGATTAAAGTAATAGAAAGAAATGATATTATTGAATAAAAATAAGGAACTACAAAATATAAAAATGTTTAATGCATTCACTATTGACAAATTTAATTTTTTTTCTAAAAAGTTCATAATTATGTGAAAGCAATTCATTTAAAATTATAGCATCCTAATTTATAAAATGTATAAAGTGATTTACAAAGGAAATAACAAATATTTATAAATATTTTAATAAAACGTCAATTTTGTTATAAAAAAATATGAAATACACAAAATCTTTATTATAATTGAAGACATTCTATTAATGCAAATATCATAAATGAGTGATGCTGACATAAGGAACTATAATTTCTAAAAAGTTCATGTTAGTCTAATAAAACTTTAAAATGAAATTAAAAAGGAAGAATATATATAGAGTTATAAAATACATTGATGTATTCTTCGCTAATGAAAGGCAAAAAGTCATCTTATTGATTTAAAAACTTTTAAGAATTAAAAATATATAAAAAATAATTATGATAAAAGATTAACTAAAACTTTAAAAATAATGTGCATAACTTAGATCGACATGTTTAGCAAGCCTAAAATTTTAATGATGCCCTTGATGGATGTGGTGAAGGTTATGGATATGTGAGATGGCTTTCATTTTATCATAATGTAACTGAATTTTATAGTTTTTTTTATTTACATTATTATTATTTCTTATGGGTTAATTTTAACAATTCAAATTGGATCATTAATAAGAGTGAACTGATGGATATAAATATCTTACTATCATCAATTTAAAATGTGTTTCTCATTTTTTCATTTTTTAAAAAAATATTTTTCATAGTTTTGTTAGTATGATAAATGCTTTATTAATAAATTTAGTTTTTTCTATATTTCATACTATTAAGTATTTGATATTTTTAATAGTTGATAATCTATTAAATTTTTCCCAATATATGAATTACTTTTTGACATATTTTGAAATTTTTTAAGAATTAAATTTTTTTTAATTTTTTATATTTTATTGTGTAAATAACTTTTATTTTAATTAAATAGAAGAATTTGTTTCATTATTACTATTCATCCTTAAAATGCTTTTTCCAAGTCTTTCTTACAATGTTTGGAATGGCAGGACAATTTGCTATTCATATAATTTATTTTTAACAATTTTAATGTGCTATTGTTTTGTGATTTTCGAATTCTTAAAAGTTCATATTATCTTTATTTCATTTTTATGTCTATTTTTTTGAAAGAAAACTATTTTTTGTTTCATAATTCTAATTAATTTAAAATTTTATTTATAAGATTCAATTTTGCTTCTTTGATGGATTATTCTTCTATAATAACATGTTGTAGCATTAATTAAAAAATTACTTTTTACTAGTAGTGTAATAGATTAAATATTTAATATTTTTCATCTCTCAAAGTATTTATTATATTTGTATTTCTAGGAAACATTTATTAAAATTTAAATTTTCTTTGTTTAATCACTTAAATAATTTAGTTTTCGCAATTATAAACAAATATTTAGTTATTAAAAACTTTTTTTTTCATTTTATAAACAAATTTAATATTTGAAAATTTTAAAAATTAATTTGCAATAATTTAATTTTTTTATAATTTGAAATTATTTTACAAACATTAACCCAAAAAAGTATTTAGGCAATATAAAATATTTTAAAAACTTTTACTATAAATGACAAAGTAATAAAAAGCCATACAATATGATAAACAAAACTAAATGTTGAAATACATTTAAAAAATAGTCATTTAAGACTTAATAATGTCATTATAAGAATAAAAGAAAAAACATTAAAAAAATAGAAATAAAGAGTAAAATAGCACAGTAGTTTTTAAAACAAATTTTGTCTCCAAAAATTTCTAAATAACACTTGTATAAAGGTGTAATAAAACAAACATTTAAAAAATTATGTATTAGTAGCTTGTTTAAAAATTAGAGTTATAATGAGGTAATTAAAAATATTTCTATGCTAGAATGGCATGAGTAAGGCAAAGTAACTAAAATACTTTAAAGTAATCAGTCTTACATGCATTATGCATTAGTTTGAAATTTTGTCAGTAATACATTAACATTAAAAAGTTTGTACTAGCATAAAAGATAGTAACAAATTACTCCAAGACAATAAGGTAGGGTAGTAAATGGAAACTACATTACAGGAATAAGACCAAGTCCAACAAGTACAATATTATCCAACCAGAAACATAAGTCAGAATTTCCCTCACATATTACATGACATATGAGAATAATAACCTCATTAAATACATCCAACAGCAACAATCAACTAACCAGAATATCTCAGACAATCACAATCAGATATCCTCCACAAGCCTGCTGACCACGATCCCACCTTATCAGGTAGCGTCAAGTCTGCCGAGCCACTGAAATATACAATACAGGAATGAGCTACGCCCAGTAGGAAAGACAGCTAGTAAAACTCACATGCAAGAGAAGGATAATAGCAAAAATATAGGAATACAGCATAACAATGTATGGTGGATAGGCACTCTCAGTCCCAGACTCCGACCAACCACAGTCACCCCTAGTCACACCAGAGTAGCTCTCCTCTGGGCTTCCAGGTAGCATGCCAGTGGGAACGCCCATCTCGAAACACGCATGGCGCCTAAGCACCCGACACCGCAGCGTCTCTCGTCAATCAATCTCCTGGAGACTATAGACAAATCCAGTCACAAAATCTCTAGCCAACGTGAGACACCCCTGCCACCCTAAGGCGCGCAGGCCTACACACTTGGCTAGCCACTGCGAGACACCCCTGCCACCCTCAGGCGCGCAGGCCTACACACATGGACCAGGAGAGATCGACTCAGCCACCGTCCCAAAGAGTCCTCTACCAACAACTTCCATAGAAGCTCACGCCCCTACAGTCATTGCCAATCTCTAACTCCAAGATCCGGCAACATGTATCCAGGTACAACAAGGCGCATACCAGTCACATGTATACTGTGGAAGCTAAGTCTGAACCGCACAGTTACCTACCACAACTACCCTAAAACATCATATAGGGTCTATAGTAGTCCGGTCCAGTATGCCAATCCATAAAATATGCCAACACTGAGTAAACTGACTCAATCCATGCCGTTGCCATCAAGCAACACAACTGTCAATTACTGACTGTTCTGGTAGCATCCATGTACCATACTTCTGTCTGACTGTTTCCAGCTGTACTGTCATCACTGATAACATTTTTCCCCACTTCAGGAAATTTTTAAATCCCAATTTCAATTTCCGCCCTTTATCCATTTTCCGAAATTCGAAATAAATTTCCGAATAGAATTTAAATTCCACATATATCCTTTTTCCGAAAATTCGGATTAATAAATTCCACATATATCCTGTTTTTCCAAAAATTCGGATTAATTTCTGAATTAATTTAAAAATTCCAAAAAAAATCAAATTCTGCCCTTTCTTAATTTTCCGAAATTCAGAATAAATTTCCGAATTAAAATTTAAATTCACATATATCCATTTTCCGAAATTCGGATTAATTACCGAATTTAAAATTCCGTTATTTCCAATATACCGCCCGCACTTCCGTGAACCCGGTTCTCGCCGCCGGTTCGGCCTTCGCGCTGAGCCGAGAACCGCTTCTCACTGAACCGCGCCGAATCCCCTGAACCGGATCTCGCCACCGGTTCGGGACCCTCGCGCTGAACCGCGGCACCGCCGAACCAATTTCTTAATAATCCGTTAATCGGATTAATTTTAATTACTAATAAAATGGCGTAAATATCATTAATTACTTAATTAAATTTGATATTATCTAAACCCTTCTCCTTTCTCGGTCCGAAGCCCGCGAAACCCTAGCCGCCGCCATCGCCGACCATTACGATCCTTCCGTCGATTTCCGGCGACTGCGAACAAGGAG
>JAIUJO010001212.1:60000-72500 GCA_023846275.1 Vanilla planifolia
TTCTTCTTCTTCTTCTTCTTCTTCATCTTCGTCATCATCATCATCTTCTTCTTCTTCTTCTTCCTGCCCTTCTTCCTCTTCTAACACTACTTCTTCTTCATCTACCTCTTCTTCTTCTCTTTCTTCTTCTTCTTCTTCATCTTCTTTGACTCCTTCTCCGTCTTCTTCTTACTCTTCTTCTTATCTTTCTTCTCCTTTTGCTTCTTCTAGTTCTTCTTCTTCTTCTTCTTTTCTTCTTCATCAGCTTCTTCTTCTTCATCATCTTCATCATCGTCTTCTTCTTCTTCTTCTTCTTCTTCTTCTTCTTCTTTGTCTTCTTTTTTTTCTTCCACATCTTCTACTACTTCTTCTTCTACTTCTTCTTCTTCTACTACTTCTTCTTCTTCTTTTCTTCTTCTTCTTCTTCTTCTTCTTCTTCTTCTTCTTCTCCTTCATCTTCTACTTCTTCTTCTTCTTCCTATCCTTCTTCTTCTTCTTCATCTTCTTCTTCCACATACTCTTCCTCTTCTTCTTCTTCTTTGCCTTCTTTTTCCTTTTCTATTCCTACATCTTCTTGTTCTTTTTCTTCTTCTTTTCTGTCTTCTACTTCTTCACTTCTTCTTCTTCTTCTTCTCCTCCTCCTCCTCCTCCTCCTCCTCTTCCTTCTTCTTCTTCTTCTTCTTCATCATCTTCTTCTTCTTCTACTACTACTTCTTCTTCTTCTTCTCTTCTTCTTCATTTTCTTCTTCTTCTTCATCATCTTCCACTTCTTCCTCTTCTTCTTCTTCTTCTACTACTTCTTCTTTTTCTTCTTCTTCTTCTACTTCTTCTTGTTCCTCTTCTTGTTCCTCCTCCTCTCTTCTTCTTCTTCTTTTTGTTCTTCTTCTTCTTCTTCAACTTCATCTACTTCTCCTTTTTCTTCTTCTTCTTCTTCTCTTTCTTCGTCTACTTCTTCTTCTTCTTCTTCTTCTTTCTTCTTCTTCTACTTCTTCTTTTTCATCTAGTTCTTCTCCTTTTTTTCTACTTCTTCCTCTACTTCTCCTTCTTCTTCTTCTTCTTCTTCTTTTTCTTCTTGCTCTTCATCATCATCATCTTCTTCTTCTTCCTCTTCGTCTTCCTCTAATTCCTCTTCTGTTTCTTCTTCTTCTTTTTCTTCTTCTCCTTCTTCTTCTTCTTCTTCTCTTTCTTTCTCTTCTTCTTCTTCTTCTTTGGCTTCTTCTTTTTCTCCTCCTTAATCATCATCTTCTCCTTCTTCTTCCCCTTCTTCTTCTTATCCTTCATTTTCTTCTTCTGGTTCTTCTTCTTCTTCTAGTTCTTTTTCTTCTTATTCATCTTTTTCTTATTCTTTTTCTTCGTCTTATTCTTCTACTACTTCTACTGCTTCTTTTTCTACTTCTTCTTCTTCTCTTACTTCTTCATCATCATCATCTTTTTCTTCTTCTTATTCTCCTTCTTATTCTTATTCTTCTTCTTTACCTCTACTTCTTCTTCTTCTTCTTTTCGCTCCCCTTCTTTTGGTCCTTTATCATCTTCTTCTTCCTTTACTTATTTTTCCTCTTCTACATCTTCTTACTCTCCTTCTTTTTGTTCTTCTTCTACAACTTCTTCTTCTTCTTATACTACTACTACTTTTTCTTCTTCTTCTACTTCTTCTTCTTTCGTCTTCTTCTTCTTCTTCTTTTTCACCCTTCGTCTTCTTCTTCTTCTTCTTCCTCTTCACAATCCTCTTCTTCCTCACCTTCTTCTTCTTTTTCTTCTTCTTCCTCTACTTATTCTTCTTCCTCTTCTTCTTCCTCTTCTTGCTCTTCATCTTCTTTTTGGTTCTTATTATTATTATTATTATTATTATTATTCTTATTCTTATTCCTCTTATTATTATTATTATTATTCTTTTTCTTCTTCTTTTTTATCGCCATCTTCTTCTTCTTCGTCTTCTTCTTCTTCTTCTTTTTCTTCTTCTTCTTCTTCTTCTTCTTCTTCTTCTGCTTCTTCTTCTTCTTCTACTTCTTGTTCATTTTCTTCTTATTCTTCATCAACTTCTTCTTTTACTTCTTTCAGGGCTACTACATCTTCTTCTTCTTATTCTTCTTGTTCTTGTTCTTTTTCTTCTTCTTCTTCAACTTCACCTTTTTCCACTTCTTCATCTTCTTCATCTTCTTCTTATTATTCTTCTTCTTCTTCATTTTCTTGTTCTTCTTTTTCTTCTTGTAACAGCCTTTTTTTTTAAAAAAAAGCTTAATTTGATCATTCCAATAGGAAGAGCTCTTTGAGACGAGTCCAACGATGGTAAGTTTGTAATTTTTGGAATTTTGCATAATTAATTATGAATTTTCAAAGTTTTGGATATATTTGTAATTTCAGGATTTCAGATCCGGGATATATCTGCAATTTAGGATTTTCGACCTAGTTTAAAATCGGATGGTGGAAGGTAAATTTGTAAATATGGAATTGTCGGTCAGGCCAGGGTAGATTTGTAATTTGGAAAAGTTCAGGGGGTGTTCTGCAAAACAATCACGAACGTGTTGGTACAAGGCAAAATTAACACATACGTGTCCACCCGGGCTAGGATATCAGCCCGGGTGAGTTAATCCTCTTAAGCACAGAAGCTGTTTGGAAAAATTTTGAGCGATTGCGAAAAGTTGCCAGAAATTTAACGGAAGCTGGGAAGCTCGCCGGAGAAACTGCGGCAAGGTAAGATGGTTCGTTTTATTTTGCTGTATTGGGGTTCTGTTGAGTGGGGGGAGAGTAAGAGAGGCCGGCCGAATGTTTATTTTCGGCCGGAGACGTATTAGGTTGCCGAAGGAGTGGCCGGAGTTGTCGGCCGCGAGATGCGGAATGTTTTTCCGGCAAACTGGTCGTAGAGGAGTGCGAAAGAAGTCGAGAGGAGCTTGGTATTTCCCGGAGAGGGATTCGGGGAAACGAGAAATTTACCGTGGAAACGGCTAGAAGCCGCCGGACGCGAGCGGCGGCGAGGAGAGAGGGAAGCAGCGTCGGGTGAGAAACAGGGATGATCCTGTTTGAACCGGTTCGGGATAACCGAACAGGAAGGCGCCTGGTTCGGGCTGAGGCGGAGGAGAGAGAGAGGGAGAGAGGGGCAGTTCAGTCGGCTGAACCGCAGGCCGGTTCTGCGGACGCGCGGTGCAGGCGCAGCGAGAAACAAGGAGAAAAATTGGGATTTTTTTTGGGGATTTCGGGAAGTATTTAGCAGGGCTTTTAGAAAGCTTTTTTTGTGACTTAAAACCTTTTTATTTATTTTAATTATTTTGCACATGTGACCTTGTAGGGACTCCAGAAATTGAGAATAGAGGTCCTGCAATAATAGATCCAGGTAGATAAATTCGTAACCTGTGATATAGCACAATAGTATTTATTTATATTTCGATACATGGTTTCTTACGGGCTGCATTACAGTTTTTTCTTTACATGACTTTTATCTCATGGCTTGATATATGTTTTATGGTGTTATTTTCTGATTGAACTGAAAGCATAAAAGATGACAAAAAGGAAATTGAAACAAAAAGCATAATATGAGATAAAATATAATTGGTTGGACATATTGATATGGTTTTGGCATATTTATCACATGTGTGACATGGTTGGAAAATAAAAATTGAAAATTGGATTCCTGGAGACATTATCCTCACCACTAGGCCTAGCGGATGAGATCGCAGGGTATCGATCTTCAGATCAGATATCTGCTTAGTGTGTATGTGTACCATGACCTCCGTATATATTGATGACACCAGGCCTAGCGGATGTGATCGCAGGGTATCAGTACTATACCTGCCTGGTGGCACTAGGCCTAGCGGATGAGATCGCAGGGTATCGGTCGTCGGATCAGATATCTGCCTAGTGTTATGAACTGGATGGATGCCGGCTGAAGGTCATTTGATATGATGATTGGATCCAGAGGATGATGATTCAAAAGGGAATCAGTCCCAGTAAGTATATAACATATAAAATAATGGAAACGGAAATTTGGTATACATGTTTATCTGGTTTACTTTTGATACTGCATGACATTTGATAAGAAGGTATTCATATGGTTTATTTTTCACCGCTTATGAGATGGACTTTTTTTTATCATGTTTCACGGCTTGTCTTTTATATCTGGAGATTTATTTTACTTGGTTACATAATGGATTTATCTACTGAGATTTATAAAATCTCATTTAGTGCTTACATCATAGGTCATGAAATCACTGCACCGAGAACTGGGAATGATGCTGTTACAGGAGAGCCCTTTCCAAGAGATGTGTGAGAGGGAAAATTTTAGTGTGATTAAATGTTTAAAAACATGTCTTTATATATATACTTTGGATTTTGAGTTAGTGTTTGTCTTACCGTCGGGTCCCCACCTATGGTTTTTTTATTTGTCCTCACTTAGATATTGTATCTCGTGACTCTGATGTTCATTTTGTGATCTAATGGTATTGATGTCGGTGGGGTGCCTGACAAGGTGGTATCAGAGCCTTGGTTCAGGATTAGGTGGAAAATGTGAGTGAGGACACTTACACAGCACATGCATTGTAGTCTTATATGTACTTTTAGCTTCTATTTCTGCTATAAATTTCTATATGCCTTCTTGGTTTTATAGGATTGCAGTATAATCAGCCCAAGGAGAGATCTGAGTCAGGAAACATGGATAAAGGCAACGGTAAAGAGCAGCAAGGGGACACACAACAAGAGTTGGCTCAAACCCTTGTTTCGTTGCTGAGATCTATCGGAGGCACCAGTAATCAAGTCACTAAGGCATCTATTGACCTGGTGGTGGATCAGTTCCAGCAGATGCATCCACCTTATTTTGCTGGAGAGGAAGATCCAATGATTGCTGAGAACTGGTTAGATCAAATGAATATTATATTCGAAGGCATGTCTTGCCCAGAAGACAAGAATGTGGCTTTAGCGGTGCTTATGCTGAATGATGCTGCTAAACTTTGGTGGAGTTCGCGCCATAGAACCAGATTTATGGGTCGGCCAATGAAAGAAATATCCTGGGAAGAATTCACAGGGGAGTTTGAACAGTGGTTTATGTCAGTATCTATTAAAGCCAAGATGAGGGAGGAATTAAGTAATCTCAGGCAAGGAAATCTGTCAGTCACTACCTATGAACATAAGTTTGCACATCTAGCCAGATATGTACCTCACTTGGTAACACCAGAAGAGCAGCGATGTTATATGTTTCGAAGAGGTCTGCGTGATGATATCCAGGCAGCATTGGTGGCTGTACGGACCACGAGCTATATAGAATTATTAGAGAGTGCCCGTACAGTTGAGTTGGAGTTGGGCATATTGGAGACTAGTAGAGGGAGAGAAAAGGGAAGTTTTTCAGGATCTACATCCAAACTCATAGAGAGGAGAGGTGGTCCCAGTTTTTCTCGAGGAGGGGGTACTAGTTATGCCAGATTCAGTAGGTTCAGACCTTATGAACCTAGTACCAATAGGACTAGTTTTGGTTCTAGTGGGACCAGTCGATGTGGGCGTTGTGGTAGATGGCATACAGGGGAGTGCAGATTTGATTTTGTGAGACCAATTAAATGTTTTTTATGTAATGAAATAGGGCACATGGCACGAGATTGCCCTAAAGTATCAGACATGAAAGCTGCCAATACCCCAACCAGTGGAGGCAGAGGGAGTGCGAACCATGGTAGAGGCCGTGGATCTATGGCAACTTCAGGCAGCGCAGCCCATGGTGGGGTAGCAGGCAGGGAAGGTCAGGCTCGCATTTATTCTATTACTCAGTAGGAAGCTCCACATTCTACAGATGTTATCACTGGTATGCTCTCTTTGCAAAGTTTACCTGTCTCTGTTCTTTTTGATTGTGGGGCATCACACTCTTTTCTCTCGACTCGTATATTGAGTCAGCTAGATATTTTGTTGCAACCTGTGAAGGACCTGTTAATGGTTAAAATGCCTGATGGAAATAATATCCGAGTGGAGAATTTTATTGAAGAAGAGATATACATCAAGGGAAGAAAATTCTTGACATTATTGCATATTCTTCCTATTACAGAATTTGATGTAATTTTTGGCATGGATTGGCTGTTTGATCATAAAGTGAAAATTGATTGCTATGAAAAGCGGATTGAAATTCAAATCCCTGGGGAAGATAAATTAATTTACTTCGGCCAAGGAAGAAAAAGTCCTTTAATATCTATGCTCAAGGCACAAAAGCTACTTGGCAAAGGATGCGAAGGATGCTTGGTATCTATTGTGGATTTGGACATGAAATTTTGTAAACCCACAGAGGTACCAGTTGTTCAGGAATATCTAGACATTTTTCCAGAAGAGTTGCCTGGATTACCTCCTGATAGAGAAATAGAATTTGAAATTCAGTTGATTCCAGGCGCTGAGCCAATTTCCAAAGCTCCTTATCGTATGGCACCAGCCGAGCTTCAAGAATTAAAGGTGCAAATTCAGGAATTATTAGACAAGGGATTTATCAGACCCAGTGTATCCCCATGGGGTGCACCTATTTTGTTTGTGAAGAAGAAAGATGGTAGTCTTCGCATGTGTATTGACTACCGGGAAATCAACAAAATTACTATCAAAAATAAATATCCTTTGTCGCAGATTGATGATCTATTTGATCAGTTGCAAGGAGCAGCAATATTTTCAAAAATTGACCTGAGATCTGGATATCATCAACTGAAAATTAAGACAGAAGATGTTTCCAAAACAGCTTTCAGGACCAGGTATGGGCACTATGAATTTTTAGTGCTACCTTTTGGACTGACAAATGCACCAGCAGCTTTTATGGATTTGATGAATCGCGTGTTCAAGAAATATTTAGATCAGTTTATCATTATCTTCATTGATGATATATTGATATATTCTAAATCCCTAGAAGAACATGCTGCACATCTACATTTAACATTACAGACTTTAAAAGAAAATCAGCTATTTGTTAAATTCTCTAAATGCGAATTTTGGCTGTCCAAGGTCTTGTTTTTGGGGCATGTAGTGAGTGCAGAAGGAATCTCAGTTGATCCTCAGAAGATTTCTGCCATTGTAGATTGGCCAAGGCCTACAACAGTAACAGAAGTTAGAAGTTTCTTGGGTTTGGCTGGGTATTACAGAAAGTTTGTGAAAGGCTTTTCCCAAATAGCCTCACCCTTAACAAATTTGACGCGAAAAGCAATAAAGTTTGAATGGGATGCAGCTTGTGAAGATAGCTTCCAAATATTGAAGAATAAATTGGTTTCAGCCCCAATTCTAACATTACCAGAAGGCACAGAAGGTTATCATATATACAGTGATGCATCTTTGCAAGGTCTTGGCTGTGTATTGATGCAAAATAAGAAAGTAATTGCTTATGCATCTAGACAGCTTAAGATACATGAAAAGAATTATCCTGTGCACGATTTGGAGTTAGCAGCTGTAGTTTTTGCCTTAAAAATCTGGAGGCATTATTTGTATGGAGTTAAGTGTGTGGTTTTCAATGATCATCAGAGTTTAAAGTATATTTTTACTCAAAAGGAACTAAATCTCAGGCAACGAAGGTGGCTGGAGTTTATTAAAGATTATGATGTGGAAATCACTTACCATCCTGAGAAAGCGAATGTGGTCGCTGATGCTCTTAGCAGGAAAGCTAGTATTAGTAGCATTTTGACTATCACAGAAGAAAAACAATTAATTTTTGAGATGGATAAATTACAACTAGAAGTAGATATTCGAAGAAATACGGCTTTGCTGGCACACTTATCAGTAAGACCAGATTGGTTGGCCTCTATTAAAGACGATCAGGGAGAAGATCTTGAATTGCAAAAGATAATACAGAGGGTTCAAGAAGGACAAGAATCTACTTTTCAATTGGACCAGGCTGGTTTACTTAGATTTCAAGGCAGGTTATGCATACCAGCACATCAACAACTTAGGGATTTGTTATTAAAGGAAGCTCATAACTCTCGATATTCAATACATCCAGGCGAGAATAAAATGTATCAAGAATTGAGACAACAATACTGGTGGCCAGGATTGAAGAAGGATGTTTCTAACTGGGTTCAAAAATGCTTAATTTGTCAGCAGGTGAAAGGAGAGCAACAAAAACCTGGGGGGTTGTTGCAGTCATTACCATTCCAGAATGGAAATGGGAGGAAGTGGTAATGGATTTTATGATCGGTTTGCCTAGGTCACCTGCAGGTCATGACTCAATCTGGATAATTGTTGATAGGCTAACAAAATCTGCTCACTTTTTAGCTGTTAAAACTAATTATTCTACAGAGAAGTTAGCTCAGGTATATGTGAGTCATATTATTAGATTGCATGGGATTCCAAAAGTCATTATATCTGACAGAGACCCTAAATTTACTTCTTACTTCTGGAAGAATGTGCATCAAGCTTTTGGTACGAGATTGCGTTTCAGCACAGCCTTTCATCCTCAAACAGATGGTCAGACAGAGAGAACTATCAAAACCTTGGAAGATTTGCTACGACTTTGCATCTTGGATTTTGGTGGAGATTGGGAAAGCCACTTACCTTTGGTGGAATTTGCTTATAATAATAGCCATCTGTCCAGCATTGGGATGGCACCCTATGAAGCGCTGTATGGGAGAAAATGTCAATCACCTTTGTGCTGGAATGAAGGGAAGGAAAGAAATTTGCTCGGTCCTGGATTTGTTGAAGAAGCAACAGAAAAGATCAGAATTATTCAAGACAGAATAAAAACAGCTCAGGACAGACAAAAGAAGTATTATGACGCAAAACATCGAATGGTTGAGTTCCACGAGGGGGAACATGTTCTTATCAAGGTAAGTCCAACAAAAGGTGTCATAAGGTTTGGAAGAGCAGGAAAATTGAAGCCTAAATTCATTGGTCCTTTCCAAATCCTAAGAAGGGTTGGACAAGTGGCATACCAAATTGCTTTGCCTCCTCAATTGTCAGGTGTGCATAATGTGTTCCATGTCTCATCTTTGCGAAGATATGTTTCAGATCCCTCCCATGTTGTTAGTTATATGGACCCAGATATAGAAATTCAAATGGATTTGACATATCCCAAACTGCCTATGAGAATACTTGATAGGCAGGAGAAAAAGCTCAGAAATAAAATCATTCCTATGGTTAAAATCCTATGGAATGGTCAAACAGAAAGAGAAGCTACCTGGGAAGTGGAAACAGATATGATCAATCAGTATCCGGAGTTTTTCTAAATTTCGGGACGAAATTTTTGTAAGAGGTGTAGATTGTAACAGCCTTTTTTTTAAAAAAAAGCTTAATTTGATCATTCCAATAGGAAGAGCTCTTTGAGACGAGTCCAACGATGGTAAGTTTGTAATTTTTGGAATTTTGGATAATTAATTATGAATTTTTAAAGTTTTGGATATATTTGTAATTTCAGGATTTCAGATCCGGGATATATCTGCAATTTAGGATTTCCGACTTAGTTTAAAATCGGATGGCGGAAGGTAAATTTGTAAATATGGAATTGTCGGTCAGGCCAGGGTAGATTTGTAATTTGGAAAAGTTCAGGGGGTGTTCTGCAAAACAATCACAAACGTGTCGGTACAAGGCAAAATTAAAACATACGTGTCCACCCGGGCGAGGATATCAGCCCGGGTGAGTTAATCCTCTTAAGCACAGAAGCTGTTTGGAAAAATTTTGAGCGATTGCGAAAAGTTGCCGGAAATTTAACGGAAGCTGGGAAGCTCGCCGGAGAAACTGCGGCAAGGTAAGATGGTTCGTTTTATTTTGCTGTATTAGGGTTCTGTTGAGTGGGGGGAGAATAAGAGAGGCCGGCCGAATGTTTATTTTCGGCCGGAGACGTATTGGGTTGCCGAAGGAGTGGCCGGAGTTGTCGGCCGCGAGATGCGGAATGTTTTTCTGGCAAACTGGTCCTCGAGGAGTGCGAAAGAAGTTGAGAGGAGCTTGGTATTTCCCGGAGAGGGATTCGAGGAAACGAGAAATTTACCGTGGAAGCGGCTAGAACCCGCCGGACGCGAGCGGCTGCGAGGAGAGAGGGAAGCAGCGTCGGGTGAGAAACAGGGATGATCCTATTTGAACCGGTTCGGGTTAACCGAAACGGAAGGCACCCGGTTCGCGCTGAGGCGGAGGAGAGAGAGAGGGAGAGAGGGGCGGTACAGTCGGCTGAACCGCGGAGCTGAACCGTAGGCCGGTTCAGCGGACGCGCGGTCCAGGCGTGGCGAGAAACAAGGAGAAAAATTGGGATTTTTTTTGGGGATTTCGGGAAGTATTTGGTAGGGCTTTTAGAAAGCTGTTTTTGTGACTTAAAACTTTTTTATTTATTTTAATTATTTTGCACATGTGACCTTGTAGGGACTCCAGAAATTGAGAATAGAGGTCCTGCAATAATAGATCCAGGTAGATAAATTCGTAACTTGTGATATAGCACAATAGTATTTATTTATATTTCGATACATGGTTTCTTACGGGCTGCATTACAGTTTTTTCTTTACATGACTTTTATCTCATGGCTTGATATATGTTTTATGGTGTTATTTTCTGATTGAACTGAAAGCATAAAAGATGACAAAAAGGAAATTGAAACAAAAAGCATAATATGAGATAAAATATAATTGGTTGGACATATTGATATGGTTTTGGCATATTTATCACATGTGTGACATGGTTGGAAAATAAAAATTGAAAATTGGATTCCTGGAGACATTATCCTCACCACTAGGCCTAGCGGATGAGATCGCAGGGTATCGATCTTCGGATCAGATATCTGCCTAGTGTGTATGTGTACCATGACCTCCGTATATATTGATGACACCAGGCCTAGCAGATGTGATCGCAAGGTATCAGTACTATACCTGCCTGGTGGCACTAGGCCTAGCGGATGAGATCGCAGGGTATCGGTCTTCGGATCAGATATCTGCCTAGTGTTATGAACTGGATGGATGCCGGCTGAAGGTCATTTGATATGATGATTGGAACCAGAGGATGATGATTCAAAAGGGAATCAGGCCCAGTAAGTATATAACATATAAAATAATGGAAATGGAAATTTGGTATACATGTTTATCTGGTTTACTTTTGATACTGCATGACATTTGATAAGAAGGTATTCATATGGTTTATTTTTCACCGCTTATGAGATGGACTTTGTTTTATCATGTTTCACGGCTTGTCTTTTATATCTGGAGATTTATTTTACTTGGTTACATAATGGATTTATCTACTGAGATTTATAAAATCTCATTTAGTGCTTATATCACAGGTCATGAAATCACTGCACCGAGAATTGGGAATGATGCTGTTACAGGAGAGGCCTTTCCAAGAGATGTGTGAGAGGGACAATTTTAGTGTGATTAAATTTTTAAAAACATGTCTTTATATATATACTTTGGATTTTGAGTTAGTGTTTGTCTTACCGTCGGGTCCCCACATATGGTTTCTTTATTTGTCCTCACTTAGATATTGTATCTCGTGACTCTGATGTTCATTTTGTGATCTAATGGTATTGATGTCGGTGGGGTGCCTGACACTTCTTCTTCTTGTTCTTCTTCTTCTTCTTCTTCTCTTTTTCTTATTATTATTATTATTATTATTATTCTTCTTCTTCTCTTCTTCTACTTTTTCTTCTTCTTCTTTTTCTACTTCTTCAACTTATTCTTCTTGTTTTCCTTCTTCTTCCTCATCATCATCATCATCATCTTCTTCTTCTCTTCTTCTTATTCTTCTTCTTCTTCTCTTACTTCTTCTACTTCTTTTTCTTCGTCTTCTTCTTCTTCCTCTGCATCTTCTTCTTTTCTTCTCCTTCTTCATCTTCTTCTCTTTTTTCTACTTTTTCTTCTTCATTTTCTTCTTCTTTTCTTCATCTTTTCCTTCTTCTTCTTCTTCATATTCTTTTTTTCCTTGTTCTTCTTCTTCTTCCTCTTCATGTTTTTCTTTTACTTCTTCTTCTTCTTCTACTTCTCCTTCTTCTTTTTCTTCTTCTTCTTCCACTTCTTTTTCAAATTCTTCTTGTTCATCTTCTTCTACTTGTTCTTCTTCTTTTTCTTCCTTTTCTTCTTCTTCTTCTTCTTCTTCTCCATCTTGTTCCTCATTTCCTCCTTCTATTACTTCTTTTTCTTCTCCTTTTTCTCTTTCTTTTTCTTCTTCTTCTTCTTCTTCTTCTTCTCCTTCTTCTTCTCTTTTTTTCTTCTTCTTATTCTACTTCTTCTTATTCTTCTTCTTCTTCTTCTTCTACTACGTGTTCTTGGTCTACTTCATCTTCTTCTTCTGCTTCTTCTTTTTCTTCTTCTTCTTCAGCTTCTTCTTCATCCTCCTCCTCCTCTTCATCTACTTTTTCTTCTTCTTCTCCTTCTTCTTCTTCTCTTTCTTCCTCTACTTCCTGTTCTTCCCCCTCTTCTTTTACATTTTCTTCTTCTAAAGCTTTTTGTTCTTCTTTTTCATATCCTTGTTCTTCTTATTCTTCTTCGCCATGTTCTTCTGCTTCTTCTTCTTAATCTCCTTGTTCTTATATTTCTTATCCTTTTTTCTTCTTCTTCTTCTTCTTCTCCTTCTTCATCCTTTTCTTCTTCTTCTTCTTGTTGTTGTTCTTCTTCTTCTACTACAAC
>JAIUJO010001212.1:95000-98298 GCA_023846275.1 Vanilla planifolia
TACTTCTTCTTCTGCTTCTTTTTCTTTTCTTCTTCTTTTACTTCTCCTTCTTCTTCTTCTTTGACTTATTCTTCTTCTTGTTTTTCTTCTACTTCTTCTTCTTCTTCATCTTCTTCTTCTTCTCCTTCTTCTTTTCGGCTTCTTGTTCTTCTTTTGTTTCATCTTCTTGTTCTTCATCGTCACCTTCTTCTTCTCCTTCTTCTTTTTCTTCTTCTTCTACGTCTTCTTCTTGTTCTTCTTCTTGTTCTTATTCTTCTTCTTCTTCTTCTTCTCCTTATACTTTTTCTTCTTTTTTCTACATTTTCTTCTTCTTTTACTTCTTCTCTTCTTCATCTTTTTCTTCTTCTTCTTCTTCTTCCTCATATTCTTCTTTTTCTTCTTGTTCTTCTTTTTCTCCTTCTACTTATTCCTTTTTTTTCTTTTTCTTCTTATTTTTCTTTTACTTCTTCTACTTCTTCCTCTTCTTCTTCGTCTTCCTCTTCTTCTTCTTCTTCTACTTCTTCTTCTTCTTCTCTTTACTCTTCTTAATCTTCTTCTTCTTCTTCACCATCTTCTTCATATTATTCCTCTTCTTCTCCTCTTTCTACTACATCTACATCTTCTTCCTCTTTGACTTCTTCTTCTTCTTCTTCTTCTCTTTCTCCTTCTTCTGTTTCTTCTTTTCTTTCTTCTTCTCGTTCTTCTTCTTCTTCTTATTCCTATTCTTTTGCTTCTTCTTATTCTTATTCTTTTGCTTCTTCTTCCGCTTATTCTTTTACTACTACAACTACTCCTTCTACTTCTTCTTCTTCCTCTTCTTCTTCTTCTTCTACTACTTCTTTTCTTCCTCCTCTTTTTCTTCCACTTCTTCTTCTTCTTCTTCTGGTTCTTCTACTCCTTTTGCTTCTTCTACCCCTTCTTCCTCTTCTTCTTTTTCTCCTTTTTCTTCTGCTCCTTGTCTTCTTTCTTCTTCTTTTTCTTCTTCTTCTTCTTCTTCTTCATCTTCTTCTTCTCCTTTTTCTTCTTCTTCCTCTTCTCCTTTTTCTTCTTCTTCCTCTTCGTTTTGTTCTTCTTCCTCTTCATTTTCTTCTTTTACTTCTTCTTCTTCTTCTTCAATTTCTTCTCCTATTTCTTCTTCTTCTTCTTCATCTTCTACATATTCTTCAACTTCTTCATCTCCTTCTTCCTCTTCTTCTTCTTCTTCTTCTTCTACTACCTCTTCTTCTACTTCTTCTTCTTCTTCTTATTCTTCTTCTTCATCTTCACCATCTTCACCATCTTCTTCTTCTTCTTCTTCTCTTTCTTCTCCTTCATATTCTTCTTCTTCTTCTTCTCCTTCTACTACTATATCTTCTTCTTCTTCTTCTTCTTCTTCTTTTTCTTCTTTTTCCTCTTCATCTTTCTCTTCTTCTTCTTCTTCTTCTTCTTCTACTCCTACTACTTCTTCTGCTTCTTCTTCTTTTTCTAATTGTTATTCTTCTTCTTTTTCTTCTTCTTCTTTTTCTTCTTCTTCTTCTTCTTCTTCTTCTTCTTCTTCTTCTTCCTCTTTTACTTCTTCTTCTTCTTCTTCTATTTCTTCTTCCTCTTTTACATCTTCTTCTTCTTCTTCTATTTCTTCTTCTTCTTCTTCTATTTCCCCTTCTTCAATTTCTTCTTCTTCTTTTTCTTTCACTTTTTCTTCTTATTCTATTTCTCTTTCTTCTTCTTCTTCTTCCTCATTTTCTTCTTCGTCTTCTTCATCTTCTTCTTCTTATTCTTATTCTTCTTCTCCTTCTTCTTCTTCTTCTTCTTCTTCTTCTTTTCCTTCTTCTTCTTGTTCTTTTTTTCCTTCTTCTCCGTCTTCTTCTTCTTCTACTTCTTCTTCTCCTTCTTCACCATCTCCTTCGTTTTCTTCTTCTTGTGCTTCTGCGTCCTCTTCTTCTTCTTCTTCGCCTTCTACTTCTCCATCTTCTTGTCGTTCTTCTTCTTCTTCTTCTCCTCCTTCTTCTACTTCCTTCTTCTTCTTCCTCTTCTTCTCCTTCTTCTTCGTCTTCTTCTTCTCCTTCTTCTTCTTCTTCTTGTTCTCCTTGTCCTTCTTCTTCTTCTTCTACTTCTACTTCTTCTTCTTCTTCTTCTCCTTCTTCTTATGCTTCTTCTTCTTCTTCTTCTTCTTCGTCTCCTTCTTCTTCATCTGCTTCTTCTTCTTATTCTTCTTCTTCTTCTTCTTCTTCTTCTTCTTCTTCATCTTCTTCTTCTTCTTCTTCTTCTTCGTCATATTCTTCTTCTTCTTCTTCTTCTTCTTCTTCTACTATTACTACTACTTCTTCTTGCTCTTCTACTCCTTTTGCTTCTTCTTCCCCTTCTTGTTCTTCTTCTTTTTCTCCATCTTCTTCTGATCCTTTTCTTTCTTCTTTTTCTTCTTCTTCTTCTTCTTCTTCTTCTTCTTCTTCTTCGTCTTCTTCTTCTCCTTTGTCTTCTTCCTCTTCTTCATTTTCTTCTTCCTCCTCTTCATTTTCTTCTTTTACTTCTTCTTCTTCTACCTCTTCTCCTACTACTACTTCTTCTTCTTCTTCTTCTTCTTCTTTTACATCTTCTTCCACTTCTTCTTCTTCTTCCTCTTCTTCATCTTCTTCTTCTTCTTCTACTTGTTCTTCTACTTCTTCTTCTTCTTCTTCTTCTTCTTCTCCATCTTCTTCTTCTTCTTCTTCTCTTTTATTATTCTTCTTCTTCTTCTCCTTCCCCTTCTCTTTCATAATTTTTGTCATCTAATTCTTCTTCATTATCTTCATCATCACCTTCATCTCCTTATTCATCTTCTTTCTCTTCTTCTTCTACTATTATATCTTCCTGTTCTTCTTCTTCTTCTTCTTCATCTTCTTCTTCTCCTTCTTCTTCTTCTTCTTTCTCTTCTTCTTCTTCTTCTTCTTCTACTTGCTATTCTTCTTCTTTTTATTCTTCTTCTTTTTTTCTTCTACTTCTTCTTCTTCTACTTTTACTTCGTCTTCTTCTTCTTCTTCTTCTTCTATTTCCTCTTCTTCTTTTTCTTCCACTTTTCTTCTTGTTCTCTTTCTTTTTCTTCATCTTCTTCTTCCTCATTTTCTTCTTCCTCTTCTTCTTCATCTTCTTCTTATTATTCTTATTCTTCTCCTTCTCCTTCTTCTTCTTCTTCTTCTTCTTCGCCTTCTTCTTCTTCTTCACCTTCTTCTTCTCCTTCTTCTTCACCTTCTTTTTCTCCTTCTTCTTCTTGTCCTTCTTCTTCTTCTTCTTCTTCTTCTTTTTCTTCTCCTTCTTCTCCTTCTCCTTGTTCTGCTTCTTCATCATCATCTTCTTCTTCTTCTTC
>JAIUJO010001743.1:2500-7500 GCA_023846275.1 Vanilla planifolia
AAAGAAAAAGAGGAAGAAGAAGAAGTTGATGATGAAGACAAAGAATAAGAAGAAGAAGAAGAAGAAGAAGTCGAAGACAAGGAAGAAGAAGAAGAAGACGAAGAAGAAGAAGAGGAAGAAGAAGAAGAAGAAGAAGAATTGATGATGATGATGATGAAGAAAAAGAAGAAGAAGAAAAAGAAAACAAAGAAAACAAAGAAGAAAAAAAAGCAGAACAACAAAAAGAAGATGAAGAAGAAGTAGAAGAAGAAGAAGAGAAAGAAGAAGGCGAAGACGAAGAAGAAGAAGAAGAAGAAGAAGATGACGTAGATGTAATAGAAGAGAAAAAAGAAGGGGAAACAGAAGAAGAAGATGATGAAGAAGAAAGAGAAGAAGAAGGAGACGATGAAGTAAAATCAGGTGAAGAGGAGAAGGAAGAATTGAGAAGAAGAAGAAGAAGAGGAAGAAGAGGAAGAAGTATAGGAAGAATTAGAAGAAGAAGAAGAAGAAGAGAAAGAAAAAGAGGAGGAAAAAGTGCAAGAAGAAAGAGAAAAACATTTTTATGAAAAAGTAAAAGAAGAAGAAGAAGAATAAGATGTAGAAGAAGAAGAAAAAGAAGAAGAATTAGAAGAAGTAAAAGAAGAAGAAGATGACGATTTTGAAAAAAATGGAGAAGAAGATGAAGAAGAAGAAGAAGGCAGAGAAGAAGGCGAAGAAGAAGAAGACGACGAAGAAGATGAAGGAGAAGACAAAGAAGAAGATGAAAAAGATGAAGTAGAAGAAGAAGAAGAAGAAGAAGATGAAGTGGAAGAAGAAGAGGATGAAGAAGAACATGAAAAAAAGAAGACAATGTAGTAGAAGGAGAAGAAGATGTAAAGAAAGAAGAAAAAGAAGAAGAAGAAGAAGAAGAACAAGAAGAAGAAGAAGAAGAAGGAGAAGGAGAAGAAGAAGAAGAAGAAGAAGTTGAAGAGTAAGAAGAAGACGAAGAAGAAGACAAACAACAAGAAGCAGAAGAAGAATAATAAGAAGAAGAACAACAACAACTTAAGAAGAAGATGACAAAGAAGAAGAAGACAAAGAAGAAGAAGACAAAGAAGAAGAAGAAAAAGTAGGAGAAGAAGAAGAGGAGGAAGAATGGGACGAAGAAGAAGTAGAAGGTGAAGAAGAAGATGATGAAGATGAAGACAAAGAAGGTTAAAAAGATGAAGAAGAAGAAGAACAAGAAGAAGAGGAAGAAGATGAATTCGATAATGAAGAAGAAGAATAAGGAGAGGAAAAAGTTGAAGAAGAAGAAGAAGAAGAATTCAAAAAAGTATAGAATGAAGAAGAAGAAGAAGAAGAAGAAAAAGTAGTAGTAGAAGTAGAAGACGACGATTAAGAAGAAGAAGAAAGAGAAAAAGAAGGGGAAGATGGTGAAGGAGAAGAAGAAGAAGAAGAAGATGAACAAGATGAAGAAGACGAAGAAGATGAATAAGAAGAAGAAGATGAAGAAGAAAAAGAAGTACAAGAAGAAAACAAAGACAAAGAAGAAGAAGAACTAGAAGAAGAAGAAGAAGAAGATGGCCAAGAGGAGGAAGAAGTAGAAGAAAAGTAGGAAAAGAGAAAGAAGAAGAAGAAGAAGAAGACGATAATGATGATGAGGAAGATGAACAAGAAGAAGTAGATGAAGAAGTGGAAGAAGAAAAAGAAGAAAAAAAGAAAAGGCAGTAAATGAAGATGAAGGAGAAGAAGAAGAACAATAAGAGGACGAAGAAGAAGAAGAAGATGAAGAAGAAGCAGAATAAGTAGAAGAGGAAGAACAAGACGATGAAGAAGATCAAGATGAAGAAGAGGAAGAAGAAGATCACGTAGAAGAAAAGGAGGAGGAAGAAGAAGATGACGACAACGATGACGACGAAGAAGAAGAAGAAGAAGAAGAAGAAGAAGAAGAAGAAGAAGAAGGAGAAGAAGAAGAGGAAGACAAACAAGGTGAAGAAGAAGATGAAGAAGAAGAAGAAGATGATGATGAGGATGAAGTCAAAGAAAAAGAAGAATAAGGAGAAAAAGAAGATGAAAAAGATGAACAAGAAGAAGAGAAGAAGATGAAGAAGAACAAGAAGAAGAATAGGTATAAGAAAAAGAAGAAGAAAAAGACGAAGAAGATTTAGAAGAATAAGAAGGTGAAGAAGAAAAAGAAGTGGAAAAGATTATGATGAAGGAGAAGAAGAAGAATAAGAATAAGAAGGATAATAAGATTAATAAGAAAAGAAAGAAGAAGAAGAAGATGAAGACTACGATGAAGAAGAAGAAGAAGCAAAAGGAAAAGATAAAGATGAAGGTGAAGATGAAGAAGGATAAAAATAATAATAATAATAATAATAATAACAATAATAATAATAATAATAAAAATAAGAAGAAAAAGATGATGAAGAAGAAGAAGAAGAATTAAGATGTAGAACAAGAAGAACTAAAAGAAGATGACGAAGAAGAACAAAAAGAAGAAGAAGAAGAAGACGAAGAAAAAGAAGGCGAAGAAGAAGAAGAAGAAGAAGAAAAAGAAGAAGAAATAGATGAAGAAGAAGAAGATGATGATGATGATAATGACGACGATGATGATGATGATGATGATGATGATGATGATGAAGAAAATGAAGAAGATGAAGAGGTAGAAGAAGAAGAATAAGAAGAAGAAGAAGAAGAAAAAGAAAAAGAAGAAAAGACAAGAAGAAGAAGAAGAAGAAGAAGAAGAAGAAGAAAAATTTGAAGAATTAAAACAAGAAGATGAAGTAGAACAAGATGAAGAAGAAGAAGAAGAAGAAGAGACAGAATTAGAAGAAAAAGAAGAAGAAAAAGAGGAAAATAGACGAAGAAGAAGAAGAAGAAGAAGACAAAGAAGAAGATGATGATGCTAATGAAAAGAATAATAAGAAGAAGAAGTAGAAAAAGTTGAAGAAGAAGAAGGAGAAGAAGTACAAGAAGAAGAAGATAAAGAAGAAGAAAAAGAAGAAGAAGAGGGAATAAAAAAAGAAGAAGAAGGAGTAGATGAGGAAGAAGAAGAAGAAGAAAATAATGAAGAAGAAGAAGAAGAAGAAGAAGATTGAGAAGAAAAAGAAATAGAAGAAGAATAAAAAGAAAAATAACAATAAGAAGAAGAAGAAGATAAATAGATGAAAAAGAAGAAGAAGAATAAGAAGAAGAAGAAGAAGAAGAAGAAAAAGAAGAAGACAAAAAGGAAGAAGGAGAAGAACAAGAAGAAGAAGAAGAAGTAGAAGGAGAGGAAGGAGAAGAGAAAACAAAAAATTGAAAAAGTAGAAGAATAAGAAAATGAAGAAAAAGAGGAATAAACCTTAGAAGATGATGAAGAAGAAGATTAAAAAGAAGAAGAAGAAGAAGAAGAAGAAGAAGAAGATGATGATGAATAGGAAGAAGATGAAGAAGAAGAAGTGAAGAAGAAGAGGAAGAAGAAGAAGAAGAAGAAGATGATGAGAAGAAGAAGATGAAGCAGAAGAAGAAGAAGAAGAAGAAGAAGAAGAAAAAGAAGAAGTGGTAGAACATGAACAAAAAGAAGAAGAATAAGCGAAAGAAGAAGAAAAAGAAAGCAAAGAAGAAGAAGAAGAAGTAGAAGAAGAGGAAGAAAACAAAGAAGAAGATGACAGCAACAGAAAAGAAGATTAAGACGATAAAGAATAAAGATGAACAAGAGGAAGATGATAAAGAAAGAAGAAGAAGAAGAAGAAAAAAAAGACGAAAATGATGATGATGAAGAAGAGGAAGAATAAGAAGGAGATGAAAAAGATGGAGAAGAAGAACAACAAGAAGAAGAAGAGGTAAATGAAGAAGAAGAAGAAGTAAAAGAAGTAGAAAAATAATAGCAGTAATCATAATGAAAATAATAACAATAAGAAGAAGAATAGGAAGAAGATAAATAGGAAGAAGAAGAAGAAGAAGAAGAAGAAGAAGAAGAAAGAGAAGATAAAGAAGAAAGAGAAGATAAAGAAGAAGAAGAAGCAAAAGAAGAAGAAGAAGAAGATGTAGTAGAAGAAGAAGAAGATGAAGAAGAAGAGGAAGAACAAGAAGAGGAAGAAGAAGAAGAAGAAGACGAAGAAGATGAACAAGAAGAGGATGAAGAAAAAGAAGAAGAAGAAGAAGAAGAAAAAGAAAAAGTAGAAGAAGAAGAAGAAGAAGAAGAAGAAGAAGAGGAAGAAGAAGAAGAGGAAGAAAACATAGAAGAAGTAGACAAAGACAAAGATGTAGAAGAAGAAGATGAAGAAGAAGAAGACCAAGAAGAGAAAGATGAAGAAGAGAAAGAGGAAGCAGATGAACTAGAGGAGGAGGAAGAAGAAGTAGAAGAATAAGAATGAGATGATGAAGAAGAAGAAGAGGAAGAAGAGAAAGAAGAATAAGAAGAAGAAGAAGAAGAAGAAGAAGATAAACAAGAATAAACTGAAGAACACGAAGAAGAAGCAAAAAAAGAATTATATGAACAAGAAGAAGAAGAAAGATGAAGAAGAATTAAAAGAAGTCAAGAAGAAGAAGAAGAAGAAGAACAAGAAGTAGATGAAGTAGAAAAAGAAGAAGCAAAAATAGAAGAAGAAGAAGAAAAAGAAGAATGAGAAGAAGAAGAAAACGAAGAAGAAGAAGAAGAAGAAAACAAACAAGAAGAAGAAGAAGAAGAAGAATGAAAAGAAGAGGACGAAGAAGAAGAAGATGAAGACGGAGAAGAAGACGAAGATGACAAAGAAGAAGAAGAAGAAGAGGAAGAAGAATAAGAAGAATAAGAAGATGATGATGAAGAAGAAGAACAAGAAAAAAAGTAGAAAAAGAGAATGAAGATGGAGAAATACATGCACTAGAAGAAAAAGAAGAAGAAGAAGAAGACGAATAAGGAGATGAAGAAGAAGAAGATGAAGAAGAGGAGGAAGAAGAAGCAGAAGAAGAAGAGGAAGAAGAAGAAGATGAAGAAGAAGATAACAAAGAAGAAGTATAAGACGAACAAGAAGAAGACGAAGAAGAAGAATACAAAGAAGTAGAAAAAGAATATG
>JAIUJO010001743.1:12500-17500 GCA_023846275.1 Vanilla planifolia
AGAAGAAGAAGATGAAGAAGAAGAAGAAGAAGAAGAAGAAAACAATGAAGTAGAAGAAGAAGAAGACGAAGATGAAGGAGAAGAAGAGGAAGAATTAGAAAGAGGAAGAAGAAGAATTAGACAAAGATAAAGAAGAAGAAGAAGATGAAGAAGAGGGGGAAGAAGAAGAATTAGAAGAAGATGAAGAATAAGTAGAAGTAGAAGAAGAAGAAGAAGAAGAAGAAGAAGAATAAGAAGATAAAGAAGTGGAGGAAGAAGAAGAAGAAAAAGAAGAAGAAGAAGAAGAAGAAGAAGAAGATAATGAAGATGAAGAAGAAGAAAGAGAATAAGAAGAAGAAGAAGAAGAGGAGGAAGTAGTTGAAGAAGAAGATGATGATGATGAAACAGAAGAAGAAGAAGAAAGAGAACAAGGAGAAGAAGAAGAAGAAGTAGGCTAAAATGAAGAAAAAGAAGATGAAGAAGAAGAAGAAGAAGTAGTTGACAATGAAGAATAAGAAGAAGAAGATGTAGATTAAAATGAAGAAGATGAAGGAGAAGAAGAAGAAGAAGAAGAACAAGAGAAGAAGACAAAAGAAGAAGAAGAAGAAGACAAAGAAGTGGAAGAAAAAGAAGAAGAAGAAGATGGAGAAGATAAAGAAAAAGAAAAAGAAGAAGATGAAGAGGAAGATGAAAAACACGAAGAAGAAGAAGAAAAATAATAAGAAGAAGAAATTGGAAGTAAAAGAAGAAGAAGAAGATGGAGAAGTAAAAGAAGAAGATGAAGAAGAAGAAGAAGAAGAAGGACAAGGAGAAGATGAAGAAGAAGGAGAAGAAGAAGAAGAAGAAAAAGAAGAAGAAGAAGAAGAAGAAGAAGAAGAAGAAGAAGAAGAAGAAGAAGAAGAAGAAGAAAGGAGAAGAAGATGAGGAGAAGAAGAAAAACAAATAGAACATGAAGAAGAAGAAGCAGAAGGAGAAGAAGGAAAAGAGGATGAAGAAGAAGAGAAGAAGAACAAGAAGAAGACGAGGAAAATAAGTAGAAGAAGTAGATGTTGATGATGATGATGATGATGATAATGATGAAGAAGACAATGAAGATTTAGAAGATGATAAAGTAAAAATAGAAGAAGAACAAGACGAAGAAGCAGAGAGAAAGAAGAAGAAGATGAAGATGAAGAAGAAAAAGACGAGGAAGAAGAAGAAGAAGAAGAAGGCAAAGAAGAAGATGATGAAGAAGAAGATGAAGTAGAATAAGAAGAAGAAGTTAAAAGAGAAGAAAAAGAATAATAATAATAACAATAATAAGAGGAAGAAGAATTAAAAGAAGAAGAGAACGAAGAAGAAGAAGAAGAAGAAGAAGAAGAGGACGAAGAAGAAGAAGAAGACGAACAAGAAGAAGACAAGGAAGAAGAAGAAGAAGAAGAAGAAAAATAAAACAAAGAAGAGGAGGAAGGGTTGAAGACGATGAAGAGGAGGAAGAAAAAGAAGAAGAAGAAGAAGAAGAAGAAGAAAAAAGAAGAAGAGGTCGAAGAAGAAGAAGAAGAAGATAAAGACGGAGAAGAAGAAGAAGAAGAAGAAAACAAAGAAAAAGAAGAAGTCGAAGAAGTTAAAAAAAAAGAAGAAGAAGAAGAAGAAGAAGAAGAAGAAGAAGAAATGAAGAAGAAGAATAAGAGAAAGAACAAGTAGAGGAAGAAGAAGAAGATGAAGTTTAAGAAGAAGAAGTAGAAGATGAAAAGAAGTAGAAGAAGAAGAACAAGAAAAAGAGGAAGACGAAGAAGAAGAAGATGAAGAAAAAGAAGAAGAAGTTGAAGAAGAAGAAGTTGAAGAAGGAGTAGAAGGAGAAGGAGAAGAAGAAGAAAAGGATTAAGAAGAAGAAGGATGAGAAGAAGAAGAAGAAGAAGAAGATGGCAAAGAAGAAGAAAAAAGACCTAGAAGAAGAAGAAGAATTCAAAAAAGAAGAAGAAGAAGAAGAAGAAGAAGAAGAAGGCAATGAACACAAAAAAGAAGAATAAGACGAAGAGGAAGAAGAAGAAGTTGATGGAGAAGAAGAACAGGAAGAAGAAGGAAAAGAGGAAGAAGAAGAAGAAGAGGAAGAAGAAGAAGAAGAAGATAAATAAGAAGTAGAGGAAAAAGAAGGAGAAGAAGAATAAGATGAAGAACAAGAAGAAGAGGAATAAGAAGAAGAAGTAGAAAAAGAAGAAGAAGAAGAAAACAAAGAAGCAGAAGAAGATGACGAAGAAGAAGACGAAGAAGATGAAGAAGAACAAGAAGAACAAGAAGAGGAAGATGATGAAGAATTGGAAGAAGATAAAGAAGAAGTAGAAGTAGTAATAGTAGAAGAAGAAGATGATGATGATGATGATGAAGATGAAGAGGAAGAAGAAGATGAAGAACAAGAAAAAGAAGAAAAAGATAAAGAAGTGGAGGAAGAAGAAGGAGAAAAAGAAGAAGAAGAAGAAAAAGAAGAAGAAAATAAAGAAGAAGAAGTAAAAGAGGAAGAAGTAGAAGTCGAAGAAGAAGAAAAAAGAAGTGGAAAAAGAAGAAGAAGAAGAAGAGGAAGACGAAGAAGAAAAGAAAAAAAAGGAGAATAAGAAGAAGAAGAAAAGAAGAAGAAGAAGAATAAGTAAAAGATGAAGAAGATGAGAAGAAGAAGAAGAAGAAGAAGAAGGAGAACAAGAAGAAGAAGAAGAAGTAGATGGGGATGAAGAAAAAGAAGTTGAAAAAGAAGTAGAAGAAGAAGAAGAAGATGTAATTGACGATGAAAAAGAAGAAGAACAAGAAGACAATGAAGAAGAAGAAGAAGAAGAAAAGGATGAAGAAGTAGACTAAAATAAAGAAGTAGAAGGAGAAGAAGAAGAAGAAGAAGAAGAAGAAAAAGAGGAGAAGAAGGCAAAACAAGAAGAAGATGACAAAGAAGAGGCAGAAAAAGAAGACGAAGAAGAAGAAGATGAAGAAGAAAAAAATAAAGAAGAAGAAGAGGAAGATGAAAAGGATGAGGAAGAAGAAGAAGAAAAATAATAAGAAGAAATTGAAGAAGAAGAAGAAGAAGAAGAAGAAGTTGGAGAAGTAGAAGAAGAAGATGAAGAAGAAGAAGAAGGAGAAGGAGAAGGAGAAGATGAAGAAGAAGACGAAGAAGAAGAAGAAGAAGACGAAGAAAAAGGAGAGGAAGCTGATGATGAAGAAGAAGAAGAAGAAGAAGAAGAAGAAGACGAAGACAAAGAAGAAGAAGAAAAAGAAGAAGAAAAAGAAGAAGAAGAAGGAGAAGAATAAGAAGAATACGAAGAAGAAGTGGAAGAAGAAGATGTAGAGGAAGAAGAAGAAGATGGAGACAAAGGACAAGAATAAGATGAAGAAGGAGAAGAAATAGAAGATAAAGAAGTGGAGGAGGAGGAAGAAGAAGAACAAGATTTTGTAGAAGAAGTAAAAGAGGAAGAAGTACTGGTGAAGAAAAAGAAAACGAAGCAGTGGAAAAAATAGAAGAAGATGAAGAAGAAGAAGAAGAATAAGAAGATCAACATGAAGAAGAAAAGGAAGAGAAAGAAGAATAATAAGAAGAAGGAGAATATGAAGAAGAAGAAGAGGAAGAAGAATAAGAAAAAGAAGAAAAAGATGAGGAGAAGAAGAAGAACAAATAGAAGAAGAAGAAGAAGAAGAAGTAGAAGGAGATGATGGAAAAGAAGATGATGAAGAAGAGGAATAATAATAAGAAGATGAAGAGGAAAAAGTAGTAAAAGATGAAGAAGAAGAAGATGAAGAAGAAGAAGAAGAAGAAGAAGAAGATGATGATGAAGAAGAAGAAGAAGATGAAGACGAAGAAGAGTTAGAAGATGATAAAGTAAAGGTAAAAGAAGAAGATGAATCAGAAGTAGAAGACACAGAAGAACAAGAAGAAGATGAAGAAGAAAACGAGGAAGAAGAAGAAGAAGAAGAAGAAGACGAAGAAGAAGACGACAAAGAAGAAGATGGAGTAAAAGAAGAAGGAGAAGTAGAAGAAGAAGATGAAGAAGTAGAAGTAGAAGGTGAGAAGGAGAAGAAGAAGAAGAAGAAGAAGAAGAAGAAGAAGAAAAAGATTAAGAAAAAGCAGAGGAAGGAGAAGGAGAAGAAGGAGAAGAATAGGAAGAAGAAGAAGAAGAAGAAGTAGAAAAAGAAGAAGAAGAAAAAGAGTTTAAAGAAGAAGAAAATGACGAAGAAGAATAAGAAGTAGACGGAGACAAAGAAGAAGAAGAAGAAGAAGAGGAAGAAGAAGAAGAATTAGATGAAGACGAGGAAGAAGCAGAGGTAGTAGAAGAAGAAGAAGAAGAAGAAGAAGATTAGAAGAAGATGATGATGATGATGAAGACGAAGAAGAAGTAGAAGATGAAGAAGAAGATGAAGAGGAACAAGATGAAGAAGATAAAGAAGAGGAGGAGGGAGAAGAAGAAGAAGAAAAAGAAGAAGAAGAAAAAAGTGAAGAAGTGGAAAAGGAAGAAGACGAAGATGAAGAAGAAGAAGAAGAATAGGAAGATCAAGATGGAGAAGAAGAGGAAGAAGAAGAAGAAGAAGAAGAAGAAGAAGGAGAATAATAAGAAGGAGAAGTAAAAGAAGAAGAAGATGAGGAAAAGAAGAAGAAGAATAAGAAGAAGAAGAAGTTGAAGGAGATGACAAAAAAATCGATGGAGATGACAAAAAAGAAGAAGAAGAAGAAGTAGATGACAAAGAAGAAGAAGAAGAAGAAGAGAAGAGGTCAAAGAAGAAGAAGAAGAAAAAGAGAAAGATGAGGAAGAAAAAGAAGACGAAGAAGAAGAAGATGAAGAAGGTAAAGAAAAAGAAGAGGAAGAAGAAAAAGACAAAGAAGAAGAAGATAAATAATAAGAAGAAGAAATCGAAGAAGAAGAAGAAGAAGAAGAAGAAGAAGAACGACAGGTCGAAGAAGAAGATGAAGAAGAAGAAGAAGAAGGAGGAGAAGCAGGAGATGGATATGGAGAAGAAGAAGAAGAAGAAGAAGAAGAAGAAGAAGAAGAAGAAAAAGAAGAAGAAGATGAAGA
>JAIUJO010001743.1:22500-25000 GCA_023846275.1 Vanilla planifolia
ATTAAGAATAATAATAAGAAGATGATGATGAAGTAGAGAAGTAGGAAGAAGAATAAGAATAAGAAGAACAAAAAGGAAAAAAGAACAATAAGAAGAAGAAGAAGAAGAAAAAGAAGGGGAAGAAGAAGAAGAAGAAGAAGAAAAATATGAATAATGAAAATAAAAATGAGCAATAGGAGAAGAAGAAGAAGATGAAGGAGAACAAAGAGAATAAGAAGAAGAAGAAGCAGAAGAAGGAGAAGAAGGGGAAGAAGAAGAAGAAGAAGAGGAAGAAGGGGACGAAGAAGAAGAAGAAGTGGAAGATGAAGATGATGTACAATAAGAGGAAGAAGAAGGAGGAAGATGAGGAGAAGAAGAAGAAGAAGCAATAAAAGAAGGAGAATAAAAAGAAGAAGACGAAGAAGAAAAAAAAGAATAAGATGAAGAAGACAAAGAAGTAGATTACTAGGAAAAAGAAGAAGAAGAAAACGAAGAAGAAGAATAGGGAAAAAGAAGAAGAAAAAGATGTCCAAGAAAATAAAGAAGAAGAAGTTAAAGAAGAAGAAGAAAAATGTGAAGACAAAATAAAAGAAGAATAAGAAGAAATTCACAAAGAAAAAGAAGAAGTAACAGAAGAAGAAGAAGAAGAAGAAGAAGAAGCAGAAGAAGTTGAAGAAGAAAAACAAGAAGAGGAGGAAGAAAAAGAAGGAATAAAAGGAGAAGAAGGAGAAGAACAAGAGGAAGAAGAACAAGAAGAAGAAGAAGAATAAGAAGAAATTGAAGTAGTAGAAGAAGAAGAAGAATGAGAAGAGGAATAAGAGGAAGAAGAATAAGAAGAGGAATAAGAAGAAGAAGAAGAAAAAGAAAAAGAAGAATAAAAAGAAGAAGGACAAGAAGAAGAAGAAGGAAAAGAAGAAGAAGAAGAAGAAAAAGAAGAAGAAGAAGAAGGAGAACATGAAGAGGAAGAAAAAGAAGAAGAAGAAAAACAAGAAGAAGATGAAGAAGTAGATGATGAAGAAGAAGAAGAATAAGGAGAGGAAGGAGAAGAGCGACAAGAAGTGGAAAAAGAGGAGGGAGAAGAAAAGAAGAAAAAAGGAATAAACAGAAGAAGTCGAAGAAGAACAATAAGATAAAATAGAAGAAGAGGAAGAAGAAAGAGAAGAAGTCGAAGAAGAAGAAGAAGAAGAAATAGAAGAAGAAAAAGAATAAGAAGAAGAAGAAGATGATGAAGAAGAAGAAGATGAGGGAGAAGAAGAAGAAGAAGAACAAGAAGAGGAAGAAGGAAAAGATGACGGAGAAGAAGAACATGAAGAAGAAGACAAAGAAGATGAAGAAGAAGAAGAGGAAGAAGAAGACAAAAAAGAAGAAGAAAAAGAGTGGAAGAAGACGAAGGAATAAAAGGAGAAGAAGTAGGAGAAGAAGAGGAAGATGAAGAAGAAGAATAAGAAAAAGTAAAAATGAACGAGAAAAAGAAGAAGAAGGAGAAGAAGAAGAAGAAGAAGAAGAAGAAGGCAATAAAGAAAAAAAGAAGACGAAGAGGAAGATGAAGGAGAAGAAGCAGAAGATGTTGTAGTAGAAGAGGAAGAAGAAGAAAATAAAGTAGAGAAAGGACAAGAAGGAGAAGAAGAATAAGTGGAAGAGGAAAAAGAATAAGAAAAAGAAGTATAAAAAAATGTAAACGAAGAAGAATAAGTCGAAGAAGAAGATGATGATGAAGATGACGTAGAAGAAGAAGAAGAAGAAGAAGAAGAGGAAGAAGAAAATAAAATAATGTAGAAGAAGAAGAAGAAGAAGAATATCACGATGATGAAGTAGAAGAACAAGAAGAATATGAAGAAGTAGAAGAAGAAGAAGAGACGACAAAGATGATGAAGAAGAAGAAGAAGAAGAAGTACTATATGAAGATGAAGAAGAAAAAGAATAATAATAATAATAATAATAATAATGTTAATAAGTAGAAAAAGGAGGAGATAAAGGTGAAGAAGAAGAAGAAGAAAAAAAGAAGAAAAAGAAGAAGAAGAAGAAGAAGACAAAGAAGAAGAAGAAGAGGAGGAAGAAGAAGAAGAAGAGCAAGAGGAGGAAGAAGAAGAATAAGAAGATACAGAAGAAGAAAATATGATGAAGATGATGATGATGAAGAATAAGAATAAGAATAAGAAGTAAAAGAATAAGAAGAAGAAGAAGAAGAAGGAGAAAAAGATGAAGTGGAGGAGGAGGTAGAAGATGAAGAATGAGAAGAAAAAAAGATAAAAAGAAGAAGAAGAAGAAGAAGAAGAAGAAGAAGAGGAAGAGGAATAAAAAGAAGAAGAAGAAAAAGAAAAATATGAAGAATGAAAATAAAAAGAAGCAAGAGAAGAAGAAGAAGAAGAAGAGGAAGAAGAAGAAGAAGAAGAGGAAGAAGGAGAAGAAGAGGAAGAAGAAGAAGAAGAAGAAGAAGAAGAAGAATAAGAGGAAAAAGAAGAAGAAGAGGAAGAAGAAGAAGAAGAAGAAGAAGAAGAAGAAGTGGAAGATGAAGAAGAAG
>JAIUJO010001743.1:30000-52500 GCA_023846275.1 Vanilla planifolia
AGAAGAAAAAGTGGAAGAGGAAAAAGAAGAAGAAAAGGAAGTATAAAAAGAAGTAGACGAAGAACAATAAGAAAAAGAAGAAGAAGATGAAGAAGAAGAATAAGAAGAAGACGAAGAAGAAGATGAAGATGTCGTAGAAGAAGAAGAACAATAAGAAGATGAACAAGAAGAAGAAGAAGAATAAGAAGGAGAAAACGATGTAGAAGAAGAAGAAGAAGAAGAAACGAAGAACAAGAAGAAGACGATGAATAAGAAGAAGATGGGTTAAAGGAAGAAGAAGAAGAAGAAGAAGAAGCCAAAGAAGAAGAAGAAGAAGAAGAAGTAGAATACGAAGAAGTAGAAGAAAAAGAATAATAATAATAACAATAATAATAATAATAATAATGTTAATAAGAAGAAAAAGAAGGAGAAATAGGAGAAGAAGAAGAAGAAGAATAAGAAGAAGAAGAATAAGAAGAAGACAAAGAAGAAGAAGGAGAAGATGAAGATGAAGAAAAAGAACAAGAAGAAATTAAGGTATAAACAAAAGAAGACGAAGAAGAAGAACAAGAAGAACAAGAAGAACAAGAAGAAGAAGACGAAGAAGAAAAAGAAGAAGAAGAAGAAGATGAAGAAGAAGAAAAGTGAAAGAGGAAGAAAAAGAAGAAGAAGAAGAGGTAGAAGAAGATAAAGAAGAAGAAGAAGATAAAGAAGAAGAAGAAGAAGGGGAAGACGAAGACGATGTAGAAGAAGATGAAGAAGAAGAAGAGGAAGAAAAAGAAGAAGAAGTAGAGGCAGAAGAAGAAGAAGACAAAGAAGAGGAAGAAGAAGAAGTTGAAGAAAAAGAAGAGGATGAAAAAGAAGAAGAAGAACAAGAAGAAAACGATGACGACAAAGAAGAAGAAGAAGTAGAAGAAGAGCAAGAAAAACGAGAAGATAAAGAAGAAGAAGAAGAAGAAGAAGAAGAAGTAATAGAAGCAGAAGAAGAAGAAGAAGAGGGAGTAGAAGAAGATGAAAAAGAAGAAGAAGAAAAAGCAGAAGAAGAAGAAAATGAAGCAGAAGTAAAAGAAAATGAAGATGAAGAAGAAGAAGAAGAAGAAGAAGGAGAAGAAGAAGAAGAAGACAAAGAAAAAGAAGAAGGAGAAGAAAATGAAGGAGAGGTAGGAAAAGACGAAAAAAAAAGAAGATGAAGAAGAAGACGAACAAGAAGAAGATGAAGAAGAAGAAGAAGAGGAAGAAGAAGAAGACGAAGAAAAAGAAGAAGAAGAAGAGGAAGAAGAAGACGAAAAAGAAGATGAAGAAGAAGACAAAGAAGAAGAAGACGAAGAAAAAGAAGAGGAAGATAAAAAAAGAAGAAAAAGAGGAAGAAGAAGTTCAAAAACAAGAAGATGAAAATGAAGAAGATGAAGAAAAAAAGATGAAGAAGAAGAAGAAGAAAAGAGGAAGAAGTAGTAGAGGAAGAAGAAGTATAAGATGATAAAGAAGAGGACGAAGAAAAAGTAGAGGAAGAAGAAGAAGAAAAAGAAGAAGTAGAAGAAGAATAAGAAGAAGAAGAAAAAGGAGAAGAAGAAGTCGAACAACTGGAAGACGAAGAAGATGAAGAAGAATAATTGGAAGGAAAAGAAGAAGAAGAAGAAGAAGAAGAAGAAGTAGCAAAAGAAGAAGAAGAAGAATAAGAAATAGAAGAAGAAGAAGAAGAAAAAGATGAAGAAGAAGAAGGAAAAGAAGAAGAAGACGAAGAAGATAATGAAGAAGAAGAAAAAGAGGAAGAAGAAGAAGACATAGATGAAGAAGATGAAGAAGAAGACAAAGGAGATGAAGACAAAGAAGAGGAAGATGGAGAAGAGGAAGAGGAAGAAGACAAAGACGAAGAAGTAGAAGAAGAAGAAGAAGAAGAAGAGAAAGAAGAAGTAGACGAAGAAGAAGTTAAAAATGAAGAAGAGGAGGAAGAAGAAGAAGAAGAAGAAGATGATAAAGAAGAAGATAAAGAAGGCGAAGAAGAATAAGATGATGACAAAGAAGATGAAGAAGAAGAAGAAAAGAAGAAGAAGAAGAAGACAAAGAAGAAGAAGAAGTAAAAGAAGAAGAAGATGAAGAAGAGGAAGTCTAAGAAGAAGAAAAGAAAAAACAAGGAGAAAAAGTAGACAAATGAGAAGAAGAAGAAATAATAGAAGAAGAAGACAAAGAAGAAGAAGAAGATGAAGAGTAAGAAGAAGAAGACGAAAAAGAAGAAGAAGAAGAAGGAAAAGAACAAAACGAAGAAGAAAAAGAAGAAGAAGACGAAGAAGAACAAGAAGTGCCAGAAGAAGTAGCAAAAGACGAAGAAGAAGAGGAAGAATACGAAGAGGAACTAGAAGAAGATGATGAAGAAGAAGAGTAGAAAAATGAGGAGAAGTAGAAGAGGTAGGAGAAGAAGAAGAAGAAGAAAAAGAAGATGAAGTAGAAGAAGGAGAAGAAGTTGATGAAGAAGGAGAAGATGAAGAGGAAGAAAATGAAGAAGACAAAGAAAAATGGGAAGAAGAAAAAGAAGAAGAAGAAGAATAACATGAGGAAGATGAAGAAGAAGAAGATGATGTCAATAAAGAAGAGAAAGAATAATAATAATAAGAAGAGGAAGAAGACGAAGATGAAGAACAAGAAGAAGGAGAAGAAGAAGAAGTGGAAGATGAAGAAGTTGAAGAAGAAGATGATGATGAAGAAGAAGAAAAAGAAGATAATGGAGAAGAAGAAGAAGAAGAAGAAGAAGAACATGAAGATGAAGAAGAAGAAAAAGAAGAAGAGGACGATGACAATGACTAAGAAGAAGAAGAAGAAGAAGGTGAAGAAGAAGAAGAAGAAGAAGAAAAAGAAGAAGACGAAGAAGGCGAAGATGGAGAAGAGGAGGAAGAACAAGTCCGGGAAGAAGAAGAAGAAAAAGAAGAAGACGAAGTAGAAGAATAAGATGAAGAAGAAGAAGAAGAAGAAGAAAATAAGAAGAATTAGATGAAGAAGAAGAAGAAGAAAATGAAGATGAAGAAGAAGACCTAGAAGAAGAAGAAGATGAGAAGAAGAAGAAGGTAAAAAAGAAGAAGAAGAAGAAGAAGAAGAAGACAAAGAAGAAGAAGAAGAGGAAGAAGAAGAAGAAGATGGAGAAGAAGAAGACGATAAAGCGGGAGGCATAGAAGAAGAAGGTGATGATGATGATGAAGACATAGAAGAAGAATAAGAAGAAGAAGAAGGAGAAGAAGAAGAAGAAGAAGATGACAACGAGGAAGAAGAAGAAGAAGAAGATGGAGAAGAAGGAGAAAAGAGAGAAGAAGAGGAAGCACTAGTAGTAGAAGAAGAAGAATGAGAAGGAGAAGAAGAAGAACAAGAAGAAGAAGATGTAGAAGACGCAGAAGATAAAAAGTGCGAAGAAGAAGAAGAAGAAGGCAAAGGAAAAGAACACGAACAAGAGGAAGACAGACAAGTGGAAGAAGAAGAAGAAGAAGGCCAAGAAGAAGAAAAATATGAAGAAGATAAAAAATTAGTAGTAGTAGTAGTAGAAGAAGAAGAAGAAGAAGAAGAATAAGAAGAAAAAGAAGAAGATGATGAAGTAAAAGTAGAAGAAGTGGAAGAAGAAGGATTAAAAGAAGAAGGAAACGAAGAATAAAAAGAAGAAGAGGAAGAAAAAGAAGAAGAAAAACAAGACAAATATGAAGAAGATGTTGATGAAGAAGTAAAAAAAGAAGAGGAAAAGAAGAAGAAAAACAAGAAAAACAAGAATAAGAAGAAGAAGAAAAAGACGAAGAAGAAGAAGAAGATCAAGAAAAAGAAGAATTTGTTGAAGATGTAGAAGAACATGAAGAAGAAGACAAAGGAAAAGAAGAAGAAGAAGTAGAAAAGATGAAGACAAAGAAGAAGAAGAAGAAGAAGAAGAAAAAGAAGTATATGAAGAAGAAGAAGAAGAAGTAGAAGTAGAAGAAGACAAAAAAGAAGAGGAAGATGAAGAAAAAAAAGAAGAACATGAAGAAGAAAAAGAAGATCAGGAAGTGGTAGGAGAAGAAAAAGTAGAAGAAGAAGAATACGATAAAGAGAAAGGAGGAGGAGGAGGAGAAGAAGAAGAAGAAAAAGAAGAAGTAAAAAATAAAGAAAAAGGAGAGGAACATGATGAAGAAGGAGAAAAGCAATAAGAAGAAGAAGAAAAATAACAACAACAAAATGAAGATGAAGTAGATGAAGAAGAAGAAGAAGAAGCAAAAGAATAAATAGAAGAAAAATAAGAAGAAGAAGATGCTGATGATGGAGTAGAAGAAAAATAAGAAGAAGAATAAGAAGAAAAAGAAGATTAAGTAGAAGAGGGTGAAGGGGTAGAAGAAGAAAAAGAAGAAGAAGAGGAAGAAAAAGACGAAGAAAAAGCAGGTAAAAGAAGAGAAAGACGAAGAAAATGAAGAAGAAGATGAAGACGAAGAAGAAATGGAAGTAGAAGAAGAAGAACAAGAAGAATGAGAATATGAAAAGAAAGGAGAAGAAGAAGAAGGAGGAGGAGGAGGAGGAGAAGACGAAGAAGATGAAAAACGAAGAAGAAGAAGAAGAAAAAGAAAAAGAAAAAGAAGAAGAAGAAGAAGAAGAAGAAGAAGAAGAAAATGAAGAAGATGAAGAAGTCAAAGAAGAAGAAGAAAACTAAGAAGTGGAAAAAGAAAAAGATGAAGAAGAAGAAGAATAACAGGAAGAAGACGAAGAAGAACTAGAAGAAGGAAAAGAAGAAGAAGAAGAAGAATAAGAAGATGAAGAAGAAGAAGACGAAGAAGAGGAGGTGGAAGAAGAAGAAGAAGAAGTATAGGAAGAAGAAGATGTAGAAGAAAAGATGAAGAAGAGGAATAAGAAGAAGAGGAAGAAGAATAAGGAGAAGAAGAAGAAGAATAAGAGAAGAAGAAGAAGAAGAAGAAGAAGAAGAAAATGATTAAGAAGAAGAACAAAAAGAAGACGAAGAAGAAGAACATGAAGAAGAAGAATAAGATGAAGAAGAAGAAGTAGTAGTAGTAGTAGTAGTAGAAGAAGAAGAAGATGAAGAAGAAGAATGTGAAGAGGAAGAAGAAGAAGAAGAAGAAGAAGAAGATGTAGAAGAAGAAGAACAAGAAAAAGAAGAAGAAGAAGTGGACAAAGGAGAAGAAGCCAAAGAAGAAGAAAACAAAGAAGAAGAAGAGAAAAGGAAGAGGAAGAAGAAGAAGAAGAGAAAGAAGAACAAGAAGAAGAAGAAGAAGAAAATGCAGAAGAAGAAGTAGAAGATGAAGAAGAAGTTGAAGAAGTTGAAAAAGAAGAAGAAGAAGGTGAAGAAGAAGAAGAAGAAGAAGAAGAAGAAGAATAAGAGGAAGAAGAAGAAGAAGGAGGAGAAGAAGAAGAAGAAGAAGAAGAAGAAGAAAAAGAAAAAATGAACATGAAAAAGAAGAAGGGGAGGAAGAAGAAAAAGAAGAAGAAGAAAAAGAAGATGATGATGATAATGAGGAATAAAAAGAAGAAAAGAAGAAGATGAAGAGGAAGAAGAAGGAGAAGTTGTAGAAGAAGTAGTAGTAGAAGAGGAAGAAGAAGTAAAAGAAGAAGAAAAAGTGGAAAAGGAAAAAGAAGAAGAAAAAGAAGTATAAAAAGAAGTAGATGAAGAAGAATAAGAGGAAGAAGAAGGAGAACAAGAAGAAGAAGAAGAATAAGAAGAAGATGAAGAAGAAGAAGATGATGAAGAAAAAGACGAAGAAGAAGATGAAGATGACGCACAAGAAAAAGAAGAATAAGAAGACGAAGAAGAAGAAGAAGAAGAAGAAGAAACAAAGAACAAGAATAAGACGATGAACAATAAAAAGATGAGGTAAAGGAAGAAGAACAATGCGAAGAAGAAGAAGAAGAAGAATATCACTATCATGAAGCTGTAGAAGAAGTAGAAAAAGAAGAAGAACAAGAAGAAGAAGAAGTACAATATGAAAAAGTAGAAGACAAAGAATAACAATAATAATAATAATAATAATAACAATAATAATGTTAATAAGAAGAAAAAGAAGGAGACAAAGGAGAAGAAGAAGAAGTAGAAGAATAAGAAGAAGAAGAAGAAGAAGAAGAAGATGACAAAGAAGAAGAAGAAGAAGAAGAAGGAGAAGAAGAAGAAGGCAAAGAAGAAGATGAAGAAGAAGAAGACGAAGAAGAAGAAAACAAAGAAGAAGAAAAAGAGGAGGAAGAAGAAGTAGACAAAGAAGACGAAGAAGAAGAGGGCAAAGAAGAAGAAGAAGTTGACAAAGAAGATGAAGAAAAAGAAGACGAAGATGGAGAAGAGGAAGAAGAAGAAAATGAAGACGAAGAAGAAGAAGACAAAGAAGAAGAAGAAGAATAAGAAGAAGAAGAAGAAAAAGTTGTAAAAAAAGAAGAAGAGGAAAAAGTTAAAAATGAAGAAGAGGAAGAAGAAGAAGAAGATGAAGAAGATGAAGAAGAATAGGATGATGACAAAGAAGATGAAGAAGAAGAAGAAGAAGAAGCAGCAGAAGAAGAAGAAGATGAAGAAGAAGATGAAGAAGAAGAAGAAGAAGAAAAAGAAGACAAATGAGAAGAAGAAGAACAAGTAGAAGAAGAAGACAAAGAAGAAGAAGAAGAAGAAGATGATGATGAAGAAGAAGAAGAAGAAAATGAAATGTGGGAAAGGTAGAAGAAATAGAAGAAGAAAAAGATGAAGAAGAAGAAGAAAAAGAAGAAGAACAAGAAGAAGAGGGAGAAGAATAGGAACGAGAAGAAGAAGAAGAAGAATTCGAAGAAGTTGCTGAAGAAGAAGTGGAAGAAGAAGAAAAGGAAGAAGAAGAAGAAGTCTATAAAGAAGAAAAACAAGAAGGAGAAGAAGAAGAGGAAGAAGAAGAAGAAGATGATACAAAGAGGAAGTAGAAGAACAAGAAAAGAAGAAGAAGAAAAACTATAGCAAGAGCAAAAAGAAGATGAAGAAGAAGTAGAATAAGAAGCACACGAAGGAATTGAAGAAGAAGAAGAAGAAGAAGAAGAAGGGGAAGAAAAAGAAGAAGAATAAGAAGAAGAAAAGAAGAAGAATAAGAAGAAGAAAAAGAAGAAGAAGAAGGAGAAGAAGAAGAAGTAGAAGACGAAGAGGAAGAAGAACAAGACAAAGAACAAAAAGAGGAAGAAGAGGAAGTCGAGGAAAATGAAAAATAAGTTGAAGAAAAAGAAGAAGATGAAGAAGAAGAAGATGTTGATGATGATGAAGAAGAAGAACAAGAAAAAGGCAAAGAAGAAGAGGAAGAAGATGTGGAAGAGAAGAAGGAGAGCAAGAAAAACATGAAGAAGATAAAGAGGAAGAAGATGAAGAAGAGGAAGAAGTAGAAGAAGAAGAAGAAGAAGAAGAGGAAGAAAAAGAAAAAGACATAGAAGAAGAAGAAGATGTAGAAGAAAATGAAGACAAAGAAAATGAAGAAGAGGAAGAATAAGAAGAAAATGAAGAACAAGAACAAGAACAAGAACAAAAAGAAGAGGAAAAAGAAGAAGAAAAAGATAAAGAAGATGAAGAAGAAGAGGAAGAAAAACACGAACAAAAAGGAGAAAAAGTAGAGGAAGAAAAAAAAGTCGAGGAAGAAGAAGAAGAAGAAGAAGAAGTGGATGAAGAGGAAGAAGAAGGAGAAAAAGATGAAGAAGAAGAAAACAAAGAAGAAGAAGAAGAAGATGATGATGAAGAAGAACAACAAGTACTAGAAGAAGTAGAAAAAGAAGAAGAAGAAGAATACGAAGTGGAACAAGAAGAAGAAGAAGAGAAGAAGAATTAGTAGAAGAAGAAGATGAAGAAAAAAAAAGAAGAAGAGGAAGACACAGAAGAAGAAGAATATGAGGAAGAAGAAGAAGGTAAAGAAGAAGAAGAAGAAGAAGAAGGACAAGAAGAAGAAGAAGATAAAGTGGGTGGCATAGAAGAAGAAGAAGATGATGATGAGATCATGAAGACAATGAAGAAGAATAAGAAGAAGAAAAAGGAGAAGAAGAAGAAGAAGATGACAATGAGGAAGAAGAAGAGGAAGAAGGAGAAGAAGGAGAAAAGGGAGAAAAAGAAGTAGTAGTAAAAGAAGAAGCAGAAGGAGAAGGAGAAGAAGAAGAAGAAGACGAAGAAGGAGATGAAGAAGATAAAGAAGTTGAAGAAGAAGAAGATGAAGAAGTTAAAGAAGAAAAAGTGGAAGAAGAAGAAATAGTAAAAGAAGAAGAAAAAGAAGAAGAGGAATAAAAGAAGAAGAACAAGACGAAGATGAAGAAGATGTTGACGAAGAAGAAAAAGAAAAAGAAGAAAAGAAGAAGAAAAACTAGAATAAGAAGAAGAAGAAGAAGAAGAAGAAGAAGAAATTGAAGAAGAAGAAGAAGAAAAACAAGAAGAAGGAGACAAATAAGAAGAAGAAGAAGAAGAAGAAAATGAAAATAAAGGAAAAAGAAAGAAAGAGAAGAAGAAGAAGAAGAAGAACAACAGGGAGAACAAGAAGAAAAATAAGTATATGAAGAAGAAGAAGAAGAGGAAGTAGAAGAAGATAAAAGAAGAAGAAGACAAAGAAAAAGAAGAAGAACATGAAGAAGGAAAAGAAGACGAGAAAAAGGCAGGAGAAGCAAAGGAAGAAGAAGAAGAAGACAATGAAGAAAATGAAGAAGAAGAAGAAGAAAAAGACGAAGAAGTGGAAGAAGAAGATGTAGAAAACAAAGAAGAAGAAGAGGAACAAGAAGAAGAAGAAGGAAAAAAACAATAAGAAGAAGATGAAGGAGAACAACAACAAAAGAAGACGAAGCAGAAGAAGAAAAAGAAGAAGAAGAAGAAAAGGAAGCAAAATAAGAAATAGAAGAAAAAGAAGAAGTGGGAGAAAAAGAAGAGGAACAAGAAGAAGAAGATAGACGAGGAGGGGAAGAAAAAGAAGATGATCACGAAGAAAAAGAAGAAGTCATAAGAGTAAAACTAAAAGAAGAGGAAGAAGAAGAAGAAGAAGAAGAAAGAAGAAGAAGAAGAAGAAGAAGAAGAAGAAGAAGAAGAAGAAGAAGAAGAAGAAGAAGAAGAGGAAGAAGGAAAAGAAGAAGACTATGAAGAAGAAGAAGATAAAGAAGAAGAAGAAGATAAAGCGGGAGATATAGAAGAAGAAGAAGATGATGATGATAATGAAGATAAAGAAGAAGAATATGAAGAAGAAAAAGGAGAAGAAGAAAAAGAAGATAACGAGGAAGATGAAGAAGAAGAAGGTGAAGAAGGAGAAAAGGGAGAAAAGGATGTAGTAATAAAAGAAGAAACAGAAGGAGAAGAAGAAGACAAAGAAGAAGGCAAAGAAGAAGATAAAGAAGTAGAAGAAGAAGAAAAAGAAGAAGATTATGAAGAAGTTAAAGAAGAAGAAGTAGACGAAGAAGGAGTAAAAGAAGAAGAAAAAGAAGAAGAAAAAGAAGAAGAGGAAGAAAAAGAAGAAGAAGAACAAGGCGAAGATGAAGATGTTTACGAAGAAGAAAAAGAAGAAGAAGAAAAACAAGAATAAGAAGAATAAGAAGAAGAAGAAGAAGAAGAAGTTGAAGAAGAAGAAGAAAAACAAGAAGAAGAAGACAAAGGAAAAGAAGAAGATGTAGAAGAAGACGAAGAATAAGAAGAAGAAGAAGAAGAAGAATAAGAAAATGAAATTGATGGAAAAAGAAAGAAAGAGAACAAGAAGAAGAAAAAAAGTATATGAAGAAGAAGAAGAAGAAGAAGTAGAAGAAGACAAAAAAGAAGAAGAAGACGAAGAAAAAAAAGAACATGAAGAAGAAAAAGGTGAAGAAGAAGAAGAAGAAGAAAAGGAAGAAGAAGAAGAGAAAAAAAAAGATGAAGAACAAGAAGAGAAGCAGAAGAAGAAGAAGAAGAAGAAGAAGAAGAAGAAGAAGTAGAGGAAGTCGAATTGGAAGGCAAAGAAGATCAAGAAGTAGTAGTAGAAGAAGAAGATGAAGATGAACAAGAAGAAGAAGAAGATGAAGAAGAATATAAAGATAATGAAGAAGGAGAGGAAGAAGAAGTAGAAGAAGAAGAAGAAGAAGAGAGGCTGATGGTGATGTTGTAGAAGAAGGAGAAGAAAATGATGATAATGAAGAAGAAGAAGAAGAAGAAGATGATGTAGAAAAGAAGGAGAAAAAGAAAGAAGAAGCAAAAGAAGGAGAGGAAGAAGAACAAGAAGATGGAGAAGAAGAAGAAGAAGAAGAAGAAGAAGAACCCGAGGAAGAAGATGAAGAAGAAGAGGAAGAAAAAGGAGAAGAATATGACAAAGAGGAAGAAAATGAAAAAGAAAAATAAGAAGAGGGAGAGGAAGAAGAAGAAGAATAAGTAGTAGAAGAATAAGAAGAAGAAGAAGAAGTAGAAGATGAAGAAGAAAGAGAAGTAGGAGAAGAATAAGAAGAAGAGGAACTGGAAGAAGAAGAACAAGAAGAAGAAGAATAAGAAGAAGAAGAAGAAGGAGGAGTAGGAGGAGGAGGAGAAGAAGAAGTAGACAAAAAAGAAGAAGAGCTGGAGGAAGAAGAAGAAGAAGAAGAAGAAGAAGCAGGAGTTAAAGATGATGATGATCATGAAAACGAAGAAGAAGAAGTAGAAGAAGAAGAAGAAGTAGAAGATGAAGAAGAAGAAGAAGAAGAAGAAGAAGAAGAGTGGGAAGAGCAAGAACGAGAAGAAGAAGAAGAAGAAAAAGAAGAAGAAGAAGTAGAAGAACAAAAATGAGGTGGAGAAGAAGAAGAAAAGGAAGAAGAAGAGGAAAAAGGCGGAGGAGGAGGAGGAGGAGAAAAAGATGAAGAAGAAGAAGAAAAAGGAAGAGGAAAAGAAGGGGGAGGAGTAGAAGAAGAAGTAGAAGAATAGGAAGGATAAGAAGAAAAATAAGGAGAAGAGGAAGAAGAAGAAGAAGAAGAAGAAGAAGATGATGAAGAAGGCGACAAAGAAGAAGAAGAGAAAGAAGAGGAAGAAGAAAAAGATGTAGAAGAGGATGATGAAGAAGGAAAAGATGAAGAAACGAAATAAGGAGAAGAAGAACAACAACAACAACAAAAAGAAGAAGAAGGTGAAGAATGAGAAGAGGAAGTAGGAGGAGGAGGAGAAAGAGAAGAAGCAGAAGAAGAAGAAAAAGTAGAAGTAGAAGAAGAAGAAAAAGAAGAAGAAGAAGAAGTTGAAGAAAAAGAAGAAGAAGAAGAAGGAATATGAGGAGCAGAAGATGAAGAAGAAGAAGAAGAACAAGTAGAAGAAAAACAATAAGAAGAAGATGAAGAAGAAGAAGAAGAAAAAAAGACGATGAAAAAGAAGTAGGAGAAGAAGAAGAAGAAGAAGAAGGAGAAGAAGAAGAAGAAGTTGATGAAGGAGAGGCAGAAGAAGTAGAAGACGATGACGATTGAGAAGAAAACAAAGAAGAAGAAGATGGAGAAGTGAAACACGAAAAAGTGGAAGAAGAACAACAAGAGGAAGAAGAGCAACAAGAGGAAGAAGAAGAGCCCGAACAAGAAGAAGAAGAGCACAAACAAGAAGAAGAAGAAGAAGAAGACGACGAAGAAGGAGAAGAAGAAGAAGTAGAAGAAGGAGACTCAGAAGAAGAAGAAGAAGACGATGATGATTGAGAAGAAAAAAAGAAGAAGAATACGAAGAAGAGAAAGACAAAAAGATGAAGAATAAAAAAGGAAGAAGAAGACTAAGAAGAAGTAGAACTAGAAGAAGAAAAAGGGGAAGGAAAAAATAAGAGAAGAAGTAGAAGAAGAAGAAGAAAAATAACAAGATGATGACGAACAAGAACACGGAGAAGAGGAAGAAAGAGAAGAAAAAGACGAAGAAGAAGAAGATGAAGAAGAAGAAGAAGAAGAAGAATAACAAGAAGAAAAAGATAAAGAAGAAGAAGAAGAAGAAGAAAAATAAGAAGAAGAAGAAAAAGAAGAAGTTCAAGAAATGAAGAAGAAAAAGAAGAAGTTGATGAAAGAATAAGAAGAGGAAGAAGTAGAAGCAGAAGAAGAAGAAGAAGCAGAAGAAGACAAAGAATAAAAAGAAGAAGAAGAAGACTAAGAAGAAGATGATGATGGTGATGATGAAAAAAAAGAATAGGAAAAAGAAGGAGAAGAAGATGAAGAAGAAGAAGAAGAAGGAGAAGAAAAAGAAAGATGAAGAAGAAGTAGAAGTCGAAGAAGAAGAAGAAGAAGAAGAAGAAGAAGAAAAAGAAGAAGATGAAGATCAAGAAGATGAAGAAAAAGTTGAAGAAGGAGAAGACAAAGAAGAAGAAGAAGAAGAAGAATAGTACAAAAAAGTAGAAGAAGAAGAAGAAGAAGTAGAGGAAGTAGAAGAAGAAGAAGAAAAACAAGAGGAAGAAAACAAAGAAGAAGAAGAAGTAGAAGAGCAGGAATAAAAAAAAGACGAAGTAGAAATGGAAGAAGAAGATGATAACGTAGTAGAAGAAGAAGAAGAGGAAGAAGAAGAAGAAGAAGAAGAAGTTGAAGTATAAGAAGGAGAAGAAGGAGAAGACGAAGTAGAAGAAGAAGAATAATAAACAGAAGAGGAAGAAGAAGAAGAAGAAGAAGAAGAAGGAGAAGAAGTCAAAGAAGAAGAAAAATAAGAACATGAAGATGAAGAAGAAAAAGAAGAAGTTGAAAAGGAAGAAGAAGAGGAAGAAGAAAACAAAGAAGATGATGAAGAAAAAGAAGAAGGAAAAGATTAAGAAGAAGACAGAGAAGAAGAAGAAGAAGAAGAAGAAGAAGAAGAAGAATATGAAGAAGAAGAAAAAGAAGAAAAAGGAGAAGGAGGAAGAGGAGGAGAAGCAGAAGAAGGAGAAGAAGAAGAAGAAGTAGAAGAAGAAGAAGAAGGAGAAGAAGAAGGAGAGAAAAGATGAAGAAAGTGGGGAAGAAGAAGAAGAAGAAGAAAAAGAAAGGGAAGAAGAGGAAGAAGAAGTAGAATAAGAAGAAGAAGAAGAAGAAGAAGAAGTAAAAGAAGAAGAAGGAGAAGAAGAAGAAAAAGAAGAAGACAAAGAAGAAGAAGAAGAAGAAGTAGAGAGGAAGTAAAAGAAGAAGTAGAAGAGCAAGAAGTGGTAGAAGAAGAAAACGAAGAAGAAGACGATGAAGAAGAAGTTGAAGAAGCCAAAGAAGAAAATGATAAAGAAGATAAAGAAGAAGAAGAAGAAGAAGAAGAAGAAGAAGACAAAGAAGAAGAAGAAGAAGAAGAAGTAGAAGAAAAAGAAAAAGTTCAAGAAGAAGATGAAGAAGAAGAAGAAGAAAAAGTTTAAGAAAATGAAGAACATGGACAAGAAGAAAAAAGAAGAAGAAGAAGAAGAATGAGATGAAGAAAAAGAAGAAGGAAAGAAGAAGAATAAGAAGAAGAAGAAGAAAAAGAAGAAAAAGAAGATGAAGAAGAGGGAGAAGAAGAAGTAGAAGAAGAAGAAGAAGAAGGAGAAGAAGAAGATGTCGAAGAAGAAGAAGAATAATAATTAGATGAACAAGAATAAGAAGAAGATGATGATGATGATAAAGAAGAAGAGGAAGAAGAAGGTGGAGAAGAAAACGAAGAAAAAGAAGAAGAAGATGAAGGGGAAGAAGAAGAAGTAAAAGGCAAAGAAGAAGAAGAAGAAGAAGAAGAAGAAGAAGGTGATGTGGAAAAAATGGATGAAGAAGAAGAAAAAGAAGATAAAGAAAAAGAAGAAGGAGGAGGAGACGATGAAGAACATGAAGAAGAAGAAGAAAATGAAGCAGAAGAAGGTGAAGGAGAAGAAGAAGAAAAAAAGAAGAAGAAGTGCAAGAATAATAAGAAGAAGAGGAAGAACAAGCTGAAGGGAAGGAAAAAGAAGAAGAAGAAGAAGAAGAACAAGAAGAATAAGAAGAAGAAAAAGAAGAGTAATTGGAAGAAGAAGAAAAGTATGAAGAAGAAGAAGAAGAGGAAGAAGAAGGCAAAGAAGAAGAAAAAAAAGCTGAATAAAAAGAAGAAGAAGAAAAAGTAAAAGGAGGAGAAGATGAAGAAGAAGTAAAAGGTGAAGAAGAAGAAGAAGAATTGGAAGAAGAAGAAGACGAGGAAGAAGAAGAAGAAGAAGGAGAAGAAGTAGAAGAAGAAGAATTGGAAGAAGAAGAAGAAGAAGAAGAAGAAGAAGAAGAAGAAGAAGAACAAGAAGAAGATGAAGATGATGAAGAAGAAGAAGAAAAAGAAGAAGAGGAAGAAGAAGTAGAAGAAGACGAAGAAGAAGAAGAAGAAGAAGAAAAATAAATAGAAGAAGGAGAAGAAGAAGAAGGAGATGATGATGAAAAAGAAGAATAAGAAAAAGGAGGAGGAGAAGAAGATAAAGAAGAAGAAGAAGAATAAGGAGAAGAAGAAGGCAGAGAAGAAGAAGAAGAAGAAGAAGAAGAAGATGAAAAAGAAGGAGAAGAAGTTGAAGAAGAAGAGGATGAAGAAGAGGAAGAAGTTGAAGAAGAAGAAGACAAAGAGAAAGAAGAACAGTACAACGAAGTAGAAAAAGCAGAAGAAGATGTCGAGGAAGTAGAAGAAGCTGAAGAAGATGTCGAGGAAGTAGAAGAAGAATAAGAAAATAAGAGGAAGAAGACAAAGAAGAAGAAGAATAAGAAGAATCAGAGGAAGAAGAAGAAGAAGAAGAAGAAGAAGAAGAAGAAGAAGTGGAAGAAGTAGGGAAAGAAGAAGCAGACGAAGAAGAAGAAGAAGAAAAAGTAAGAGACGAATACATAGAAGATGAATAAGAAAAAGAAGAGGAAGAAGATAAAGAAGAAGAAGAAGAAGGAGAAGAAGAAGAGAAGAAGTAGTAGAAGAGGAATAAAAAAACACAAAGTAGAAAAAAAGAAGAAGACGATGAAGTAGAAGAAGAAGAAGAAAAACAGGTAGATCAAAAAGAAGTGGAAAATGAAGAAGTGGTAGGAGAAGAAGAATAAGAAGAAGAAGATGAGGAAGAAGAAGGAGAAGGAGTAGAAGATGGAAAAGAAGAATAACAAAAAGAAGAAAATGAAGAAGAAGAAGAAGTAGAAGATGAAGAAGAAGACGAAACTAAAGAGTTCTACAAAGGGGGTTTACAAGAAGAAGAATAACAAGAAGACCATGAATAAGAAGTAGAAGAAGACAAGGAAGAAGAAGAAGACGAAGAAGAAGAAGACCAAGAATAAGAAGAAGAAGAAGAACAAGAAGACCAACAACAAGTAGAAGAAGAAGAAGAAGAATTATAGGAAGAAGAAAAAGGAGGAGGAGAAGAAGAAGAAGAATAAGACGAAGAGGAAAAAGAAGAAGAAGTGGGAGAAGAAGAAGAAGATGATAAAAAAGAAGGAGAAAAAAGTAGAAGAAAAAGGGGATGAAGAAGAAGAAAAAGAAGAAAAAGAAAGGGAAGAAAAGGAAGAAGAAGAAGAAGAAGAAGAAGAATAAGAAGACAAAGAAGAAGAAGAAGAAGATGATGAAGAAGTAGTAGAAGACGAAGTAAAAGAAGTAGTAGAAGAAGTAGAAGCAAATGAAGCAGAGAAAGAAGAAAATAAAAAAAGGCAAAGAAGAAGATGAAGAAGGCAAAGAAGAAGATGACAAAGAAGAAGAAGAAGAGGAAGAAAAAAAAGAAGTGGAAGAATAAGAAGAAAAAGAAGAAGAACAAGAAGAAGTAAAGGAAGAAGAGGAAGAAGACGAAGATGGAGAAGGAGAAGAAGAAGAAGAGGAACAAGAAGGAAAAGAAGAAGAAGAAAAAGAAGAAAAAGAAAAGGATGAGGAGAAGATGATGAAGAAGAAGAAGAGAAATAAAGCAAAGATGATGATGTAGAAGATGAAGAAGAAGAAGAAGAAGAAGTTCAAGTAGTGGAAGAAGAAGAAGACGAGGAAGAAGAAGAAGAAGAAGAAGAAGAAGAAGAAGGGAAGCAGAAGAAGAAAAAGAAACATATGAAGAAGAAGGAGAACTACAAGTAAAACAAAAAGAAGAAGAAAAAGAAGAACATGGAGAAGAAGAAGAACAAGAAGAAGAAGAAAAAGATGAAAAAGAAAAAATGAGGAGAAGAAGAAGAAGAAGATGAAGGATAAAGAGAAGAAGAAGATGGAGAAGAAAAAGAAGAAGAAGAAGATAATGAAGTAGAAGAAGAAGAAAAAAAAAGAAGATGATGAAGAAGAAGAACTTGAAGAAGAGGAAGAAGAAGAAGATGAAGAAGAAGTAGAAGAACAAAACGAAGAAGAAGAAGAAGACAAAGAAGAAAAGAAGAAGAAGAAGAGGAAGAAGAAGAAGAAGAAGAATAAAAAACAAGTAGAAAAAGAAGTAAATGAAGATAGAGTTGAAGATCCAGATAAAGAAGAAGCAGAAGAAGAAGAAGAAGAAGAAGAAGAAGAGGAAAAGATGAAGATGAAAATGAAGAAGATGAAGAAGGAGAAGGAGTAGAAGGAGGAGAAAGAGAAGAATAAAAAGAAGAAGAAGAACAAGAAGAAGAAGAAGAAGGAGATGAACAAGTCAAAGAAGAAGAAGAAGTCAAAGAAGAAGAAGATGAAAAGTCAAAGAAGAAGAAGAAGAAGAAAATGATGAAGAAGAAGAAGAAGACGACGAAGAAGACAAGGAAGAAGAAGAAGAAGAAGAAGAAGAAGATGATGATGATGATGATGATGATGAATATTAAGACGAAGAAGAAGAAGAAGAAGAAGAAGGAAAACAAGAAGAAGAAGGAAAAGAAGAGGAAGGGAAAGAAGAAGAAGTAGTAGAAGAAAAAGAAGATGAAGAAGAAGAAGAAGAAAAAATAGAAGAAGAAGAAGAGCAAAGAGAAGTGAGAGAAGAAGAAGAAGATGAAAAAGAAAAAGAGAAAGAAGTAGAAGAAAAAGGGAAGAAGAAGAAGAAGTTGGTGGAGATGAAGAGGAAGAAGATGAAGAAGAAAGAGAAGAAGTAGTAGAAGAAAAAGAAAATGAAGAAGAAGAAAACGAACAAGAATAGAAAGATGAAGAAGAAGTTGAAGAAGAAAGAAGAAGACGAAAAAGTTAAAAAGAAGTAGTAGTAGAAGAAGAAGAAGATGAAAAAGTAGAAGAAGAAGAGAAGGCGAAGAAGAAGAAGGAGAAGGAGAAGAAGAAGAAGCAGAAGTATAAGAAGAAGAAGAAGAAAAAGAAGAAGAAGAAGAAGAAGAAGAAGAAGAAGAAGGAGAAGGAGAAGAAGAAGAAGAAGGAGAAGGAGAAGAAGAAGAAGAAGAAGAAGAAGAAGAAGAAAAAGAAGAAGAAGAAGAAGAAGTAGAAGAAGAAGAAGGAGAAGGAGAAGAAGAAGAAGAAGACAAAGAACAAGAAGAAGCAGAAGAAGAAGAAGAAGAAGAAGAAGAAGAAGAAGGATAAGAAGGAAAAGAAGAACAAGAAGAAAAAGAAGAAGAAGAAGGAGAAGAAGAAGGAGAAGAAGAAGGAGGAGAAGAAGAAGAAGATGAAGAAGAAGAAGAAGAAGAAGAAAACAAAGAAGAAAAAGAAGAAGAAGAAGAAGAAAAACAATAACAAGAGAAAGGAGAAGAGGAAGAAGAATAAGAAGAAGAAGAAGAAAAGAAGAAGAAGATGAAGGAACAGAAGAAGGAGAAGAAGAAGAAGAAGAGGAGCTGGAAGAAGAAGAAGAAGAAGAGGAAGAGGAAGAAGAAAAATAAGAAGATTAAGAAGAAGGAGAAGAACAAGAAGGAGAAGAGGAAGAAGAAGATAAAGATGAACAAAGAGAAGAAGGAGAAGAAAGAGAAGTAGAAGAAGAAGGAGAAAAATGAAGAAGAATAAGAAGACGAAGAAGAGGAAGACGAAGGAAAAGAAGTAGCAGAAAAAGACGAAGATAAACAAGAATAATAAGAAAATGAAGAACAAGAAGAAAAAGAAGAGGAAGAAGAAGAAAAAGAAGGAGAAATTAGGAAGAAGAATAACAAGAAGAAGAAGTAGAAGAAGAAGATGAAGAAGAATAAGAGGTACAAGAAGAAAATTAGAAGAAAAAGAAGAGGAAGATGAAGAAAATTAGAAGAGAAAGAAGAAGAAGAAGAAGAAGAAGAAGAAGAAAGAGAAGAGAAAAAAGAACACAAAGTAGTGGAAGAAGAAGAAATAGATGAAGAAGAAAAAGTAGAAGAAGAAGAACAAGAAGAACAAGAAGAAGACGAAGACAAACAAGAAGAAGAAGAAATCAAAGAAGAAGAAAGAGAGGAAGAAGAAGAAGTAGAAGACGATGATGATGAAGAAGAAGACCAAGAAGAAGAAGATAAAGAAGAGGAAGATGAAAAGGTGGAAGAAGAACAACAAGTGGAAGAAGAATAACAAGTGGAAGAAGAAGAACACGAAGAAGAAGAAGAAGAAGAAGAAAACGAAGAAGAAGAATAAGAAGAAGATGAAGGAAACGAAGGAGATGAAGAAGAACAAGAATAAGAAAAGGAAGACAAAGAAAACAAAGGAGAGGAAGGAGAAGACGAAGAACAAGAAGAAGAATAATAATAAGAAGAAGAACACGAAGAATGAGAAGACGAAGAACAATAAGAAGAAAAAGATGAATGGGAAGAAGAAGTAAAAGAAGAAGAAGATGATGATGAAGATGAAGAAGTAGAAGAAATGGAATATAAAGAAGAAGATTTAGGTGAAGAAGAAGAACAAGAAGATGAAGTAGAAGAAGAAGTAGAAAAAGACAAAGGATATCGAGGAGAAGAAGAAAAAGAAGAAGAAGAAGAAGAAGAAGGAGAATGAGAATAAGAAAAAGAACAAGAAGGGGAAGAACAAGAAGAAAAAGAAAAAGAAGTAGAAGGAGATGAACAAGAAGAAGAAGAGGGAGATAAAGACGAAGAAGAAAAAAAGTAGAGGATGAAGAAAGAGAAGATGAAGAAGAACAAGATGAAGACGAAGGGGAAAAAGAAGAAGATAAAGAAGAGGAAAAAGAAAATGAAGAAGACAAAGGAGGAGGAGGAGGAGGAGGTGTAAAAGGAGAAGGAGAAGAAGAAGAAGAAGAAGAGACAGAAGAAAATGTAGAAGAAGAAGAAGAAGAAGAAGAAGATAAAGAAGAAGAAGAAGAAGATGATGATGATGAAGAACAAGAAGATGATGAAGAAGAAGAAGAAGAAGAAGAAGAAGAAGTTGAAGAAGAAGAAGAAGAAGAAGAAGAAGATGAAGAAGAAGAAGTAGAAGAAGAAGAAGAGGAAGAAGACAAAGAAGAAGAAGAAGAAGACGAAGAAGAAAAAGAGGAAGAAGAAGAAGAAGATGATGAAGACAAAGAATGAGAAGAGGAAGAAGAAATAGAAGAAGAAGAAGAAGAAGAAGATGAAGAAGAAGTAGAAGACAAAAGAAGAAGAAGAAGAAGATGAAAAAGAAGAAGAAGATGAAGAAGAAGTTGAAGACAAAGAAAAAGAAGAAGGTGAAGAAGAAGAAGAAGAAGATTAAGAAGAAGAAGATGAAGAAGAGGAAAAAGAAGAAGAAGAATACAAAGAAGTAGAAGCTGCAGAAGAAGATGTAGAGGAAATAGAAGAAGAATAAGAAAAAGAAGTGGAAGAAGACAAAGAAGAAGAAGAAGAAGATGTAGAAGATGTAGAAGAAGAGGAATAAAAAAAGACAAAGTAGAAAAAGAAGAAGAACACGATGAAGTAGAAGAAGAAGAAAAAGAAGAATATAAAAAAGAAGAAGTGGAAGATGAAGAAGAAGTGGAAGGAGAAGACGAAGAAGAAGAAGATGAATAAGAAGAAGGAGAAGAAGGAGTAGAAGATGAAGAAGAAGAATAACAAAAAGTAGAAGATGAAGAAGAAGAAGAACAAGATGAAGACGAAGTAGAAGAAGATGTCAAAGAAGAAGAAGGAGAAGATGAAAAAGAAGAAGAAGAAGTCGAAACAAAAGAGTTCTCCAGAGGGGGCCGAAAGAAGAAGAAGAACAAGAGGAAGAAGAAGAAGAAGACGAAGAAGAAGAAGAAGACCAAGAATAAGAACAAGAAGAAGAAGAAGAAGGAGAAGGAGAAGGACAAGAAGAAGAAGAAGAAGAGGAAGAAGAAGAAGTGGGAGAAGAAGAAGATGATGATGAAAAAGAAGGAGAAAAAAGAAGAAAAAGGGGGTGATGAAGAAGAAAAAGACGAAGAAGAAAGGGAAGAAGAAGAAGAAGAAGAATAAGAAGAAGGCAAAGAAGAAGAAGAAGAAGATGATGATGAAGTAGTAGAAGAGGAAGTAAAAGAAGAAGAAGTAGAAGAAGAGGTAGAAGTAGAAGAACTAAAGATAGAAGAAAATAAAGAAGACGAAGACGTAGAAGAAGATGAAGAAGACAAAGAAGGTAACAAAGAAGATGATGGAGAAGAAGAAGAAGAAAAAGAAGAAGACAAAGAAGAAGAAGAGGAGGAAGAGAAGAAGATGAAAATGAAGAAAACAAAGAAGAAGACAAAGAAGAAGTTCAAGAAGAAGAAGAAGAAAAAGTTTAAGAAGATGGAGAAGATGGACAAAAAGAAAAAAAGAATAATAAGAAGATGAAGAACGAGAAGAAGAATAAGAAGAAGGAAAGTAGAAGAAGGAGAAGAACAAAAGGAAGAAGACGAAGAAGAAGGAGAAAAAGAAGAAGAAGAAGAATACATAGAAAAGTAGTAGTAGTAGTCGTAGTAGAAGAAGAAAAAGAAGAATATGATAATGAAGAAGGTGGTGATGATGATGAAGAAGGAGAAGAAGAAGAAGGAAGAGGAGGAGAAGAAAAAAAAGAAGAGGAAGAAGAAAAATATGAAGAGGAAGAAGAAGAAGAAGAAGAAGGAAAAGAAGAAGAAGAAGAAAAAGATGATGATGATAATGATAAACAAGTGGAAGAAGAAGAAGAAGAAGAAGAAAATGAAGAAAAAGGAAAAGGAGGAAAATATGAAGAACAAGAAGAAGAAGAACAAGCACAAGTAAAGGAAGAAGAAGAAGAAGACGAAGAAGGAGTAGGAGAAGAAGAAGAAGAGGAAGAAGAAGGCAAAGAAGAAGAAGAAGAAGAAGAAAGCAAAGAAGAAGAAGCAAAATAAGAGAAAGATGAATAAAAGGAAGAAGAAGAAGAGGAAGAAGAAGAAGAAGAAGAAGAAAAAGAAGAAAAATAAAAGGAGGAGGAGAAGACGATGAAGAAGAAGAAGAAAAATAAAGAGAAGATGATGAAGTAGTAGAAGAAGAAGAAGAAGAAGAAGAAGAACTAGATGAAGCAATGGAAGAAGAAGAAGTCGAGGAAGAAGAAGAAGAAGAAGAAGAAGAAGAACATGAAGAAGAAGAAGAAGGGGAGAAGAAGAAGAAAAAGAAAAAGAAGAATAAGAAAGAGAAGAAGAAGAAGGAGAATTAGAAGTAGAACAAAAAGAAGAAGAAAAAGAAGAAGAAAAAGAAGAAGAAGAAGAAGAAGAAGAAAAAGATGAATAAGAAAAAGGAGGAGAAGAAGAAGAAGAAGATGCAGGAGAAGGAGAAGAAGAAGATGGAGAAGAAGAAGAAGAAGAAGAAGATGAAGTAGAAGGAGAAGAACTAAAAGAAGAAGAAAAGGAAGACAAAGAAGAAAAAGAAGAAGAAGAAGAGGAAGAAGAAGTAGTAGAAGAAAAGGAAGAAGACAAAGAAGAAGAAGAGGAAGAAGAAGTAGGAGAAGAAGAAGAAGAAGTATAAAAAAGAAGTAGAAAAAGAAGTAAAAGAAGATAGAGTAGAAGATGCAGATAAAGAAGAAGCTGAAGAAGAAGTAGAGGAAAACATGAAGATGAAAATGAAGAAAATGATGAAGGAGTAGAAGGAGGAGAAAGAGAAGAATAACAAGAGGAAGAAGAAGAAGAAGAAGAAGAAGAAGAAGAAGGAGAAGAAGAAGTCAAAGAAGAAGAAGAAGACGAAAAAGAAGATGAAGAAGTCAAAGATGAAGAAGAAGAAGAAAATGATGAAGAAGAAGAAGACGAACAAGACGAAGAAGAAGAAGAAGATGATGATGATAATGAAGATGATGAAGAATATTAAGATAAAGAATAAGAAGAAGAAGAAAAAAAGAAGAAGAAGGAAAAGAAGAAGAAGGGAAAGAAGTAGTAGAAGAAGAAGATGAAGAGGAGGAAGTAGAAAAAATAGAACAAGAAGAAGAAGAAGAAGAAGAAGAGGAAAGAGAAGTGAGAGAAGAAGAAGAAGATGACGAAAACGAAAAATCGAAAGAAGTAGAAGAAAAATGGAAGAAGAAGTGGAAGGTGAAGAAGAGGAGGAAGAGGATAATGAAGAAGCAGAAGAAGTAGTAGAAGACGATGAAATTGAAGAAAAAGAAAACGAAGAAGAATAAAACAACAAAGAAGTTGAAGAAGGTGAAGAAGTAGAAGACGAAAAAGTGAAAAAAAAGACAAAGAAGAAGAAGAAGAAGAAGAAGAAGACGAAAAAGAAGAAGAAGAAGAAAAGGCAAAGACGAAGACGGAGAAGGAGAACAAGAAGAAGAAGAAGTAGAAGTATAAGAACTAGAATAAGAAGAAGAAGAAGAAGAAGAAGAAGAAGAAGAAGAAGAAGAAGGAGAAGAAGAAGAAGAAGAAGAAGAAGAAGAAGAAGAAGAAAACAAGGAGAAGGAGAAGAAGAAGGAGAAGAAGAAGAAGAAGAAGAAGAAGAAGAAGAAGAAGAAGGAGAAGAAGATGAAGGAGAAGAAGAAGAAGAAGGAGAAGGAGAAGAAGGAGAAGAAGAAGAAGGAGAACAAGAAGAAGATGA
>JAIUJO010001743.1:55000-60000 GCA_023846275.1 Vanilla planifolia
GAGGAGGAAAAAGTGCAAGAAGAAAGAGAAAAACATTTTTATGAAAAAGTAAAAGAAGAAGAAGAAGAATAAGATGTAGAAGAAGAAGAAAAAGAAGAAGTAAAAGAAGAAGAAGATGACGATTTTGAAAAAAATGGAGAAGAAGATGAAGAAGAAGAAGAAGGCAGAGAAGAAGGCGAAGAAGAAGAAGACGACGAAGAAGATGAAGGAGAAGACAAAGAAGAAGATGAAAAAGATGAAGTAGAAGAAGAAGAAGAAGAAGAAGATGAAGTGGAAGAAGAAGAGGATGAAGAAGAACATGAAAAAAAGAAGACAATGTAGTAGAAGGAGAAGAAGATGTAAAGAAAGAAGAAAAAGAAGAAGAAGAAGAAGAAGAACAAGAAGAAGAAGAAGAAGAAGGAGAAGGAGAAGAAGAAGAAGAAGAAGAAGTTGAAGAGTAAGAAGAAGACGAAGAAGAAGACAAACAAGAAGAAGAAGAAGAAGAATAATAAGAAGAAGAACAACAACAACTTAAGAAGAAGATGACAAAGAAGAAGAAGACAAAGAAGAAGAAGACAAAGAAGAAGAAGAAAAAGTAGGAGAAGAAGAAGAGGAGGAAGAATGGGACGAAGAAGAAGAAGTAGAAGGTGAAGAAGAAGATGATGAAGATGAAGACAAAGAAGGTTAAAAAGTTGAAGAAGAAGAAGAACAAGAAGAAGAGGAAGAAGATGAATTCGATAATGAAGAAGAAGAATAAGGAGAGGAAAAAGTTGAAGAAGAAGAAGAAGAAGAATTCAAAAAAGTATAGAATGAAGAAGAAGAAGAAGAAGAAGAAAAAGTAGTAGTAGAAGTAGAAGACGAAGATTAAGAAGAAGAAAGAGAAAAAGAAGGGGAAGATGGTGAAGGAGAAGAAGAAGAAGAAGAAGATGAACAAGATGAAGAAGACGAAGAAGATGAATAAGAAGAAGAAGATGAAGAAGAAAAAGAAGTACAAGAAGAAAACAAAGACAAAGAAGAAGAAGAACTAGAAGAAGAAGAAGAAGAAGATGGCCAAGAGGAGGAAGAAGTAGAAGAAAAGTAGGAAAAGAGAAAGAAGAAGAAGAAGAAGAAGACGATAATGATGATGAGGAAGATGAACAAGAAGAAGTAGATGAAGAAGTGGAAGAAGAAAAAGAAGAAAAAAAGAAAAGGCAGTAAATGAAGATGAAGGAGAAGAAGAAGAACAATAAGAGGACGAAGAAGAAGAAGAAGATGAAGAAGAAGCAGAATAAGTAGAAGAGGAAGAACAAGACGATGAAGAAGATCAAGATGAAGAAGAGGAAGAAGAAGATCACGTAGAAGAAAAGGAGGAGGAAGAAGAAGATGACGACAACGATGACGACGAAGAAGAAGAAGAAGAAGAAGAAGAAGAAGAAGAAGGAGAAGAAGAAGAGGAAGACAAACAAGGTGAAGAAGAAGATGAAGAAGAAGAAGAAGATGATGATGAGGATGAAGTCAAAGAAAAAGAAGAATAAGGAGAAAAAGAAGATGAAAAAGATGAACAAGAAGAAGAGAAGAAGATGAAGAAGAACAAGAAGAAGAATAGGTATAAGAAAAAGAAGAAGAAAAAGACGAAGAAGATTTAGAAGAATAAGAAGGTGAAGAAGAAAAAGAAGTGGAAAAGATTATGATGAAAGAGAAGAAGAAGAATAAGAATAAGAAGGATAATAAGATTAATAAGAAAAGAAAGAAGAAGAAGAAGATGAAGACTACGATGAAGAAGAAGAAGAAGCAAAAGGAAAAGATAAAGATGAAGGTGAAGATGAAGAAGGATAAAAATAATAATAATAATAATAATAATAACAATAATAATAATAATAATAAAAATAAGAAGAAAAAGATGATGAAGAAGAAGAAGAAGAATTAAGATGTAGAACAAGAAGAACTAATAGAAGATGACGAAGAAGAACAAAAAGAAGAAGAAGAAGAAGACGAAGAAAAAGAAGGCGAAGAAGAAGAAGAAGAAGAAGAAAAAGAAAAAGAAATAGATGAAGAAGAAGAAGATGATGATGATGATAATGACGACGATGATGATGATGATGATGATGATGATGATGATGATGATGATGAAGAAAATGAAGAAGATGAAGAGGTAGAAGAAGAAGAATAAGAAGAAGAAGAAGAAGAAAAAGAAAAAGAAGAAAAGACAAGAAGAAGAAGAAGAAGAAGAAGAAGAAGAAGAAAAATTTGAAGAATTAAAACAAGAAGATGAAGTAGAACAAGATGAAGAAGAAGAAGAAGAAGAAGAGACAGAATTAGAAGAAAAAGAAGAAGAAAAAGAGGAAAATAGACGAAGAAGAAGAAGAAGAAGATGATGATGATGAAGAAGAAAAGGGAGAAAAAGAAGACAAAGAAGAAGATGATGATGCTAATGAAAAGAATAATAAGAAGAAGAAGTAGAAAAAGTTGAAGAAGAAGAAGGAGAAGAAGTACAAGAAGAAGAAGATAAAGAAGAAGAAAAAGAAGAAGAAGAGGGAATAAAAAGAGAAGAAGAAGGAGTAGATGAGGAAGAAGAAGAAGAAGAAAATAATGAAGAAGAAGAAGAAGAAGAAGATTGAGAAGAAAAAGAAATAGAAGAAGAATAAAAAGAAAAATAACAATAAGAAGAAGAAGAAGATAAACAGATGAAAAAGAAGAAGAAGAATAAGAAGAAGAAGAAGAAGAAGAAGAAAAAGAAGAAGACAAAAAGGAAGAAGGAGAAGAACAAGAAGAAGAAGAAGAAGTAGAAGGAGAGGAAGGAGAAGAGAAAACAAAAAATTGAAAAAGTAGAAGAATAAGAAAATGAAGAAAAAGAGGAATAAACCTTAGAAGATGATGAAGAAGAAGATTAAAAAGAAGAAGAAGAAGAAGAAGAAGAAGAAGAAGAAGATGATGATGAATAGGAAGAAGATGAAGAAGAAGAAGTGAAGAAGAAGAGGAAGAAGAAGAAGAAGAAGAAGATGATGAAGAAGAAGAAGATGAAGAAGCAGAAGAAGAAGAAGAAGAAGAAGAAGAAGAAGAAGAAAAAGAAGAAGTGGTAGAACATGAACAAAAAGAAGAAGAATAAGCGAAAGAAGAAGAAAAAGAAAGCAAAGAAGAAGAAGAAGAAGTAGAAGAAGAGGAAGAAAACAAAGAAGAAGAAGACAGCAACAGAAAAGAAGATTAAGACGATAAAGAATAAAGATGAACAAGAGGAAGATGATAAAGAAAGAAGAAGAAGAAGAAAAAAAAGACGAAAATGATGATGATGAAGAAGAGGAAGAATAAGAAGGAGATGAAAAAGATGGAGAAGAAGAACAACAAGAAGAAGAAGAGGTAAATGAAGAAGAAGAAGAAGTAGAAAAATAATAGCAGTAATCATAATGAAAATAATAACAATAAGAAGAAGAATAGGAAGAAGATAAATAGGAAGAAGAAGAAGAAGAAGAAGAAGAAAGAGAAGATAAAGAAGAAAGAGAAGATAAAGAAGAAGAAGAAGCAAAAGAAGAAGAAGAAGAAGATGTAGTAGAAGAAGAAGAAGATGAAGAAGAAGAGGAAGAACAAGAAGAGGAAGAAGAAGAAGAAGAAGACGAAGAAGATGAACAAGAAGAGGATGAAGAAAAAGAAGAAGAAGAAGAAGAAGAAAAAGAAAAAGTAGAAGAAGAAGAAGAAGAAGAAGAAGAAGAAGAGGAAGAAGAAGAAGAGGAAGAAAACATAGAAGAAGTAGACAAAGACAAAGATGTAGAAGAAGAAGATGAAGAAGAAGAAGACCAAGAAGAGAAAGATGAAGAAGAGAAAGAGGAAGCAGATGAACTAGAGGAGGAGGAAGAAGAAGTAGAAGAATAAGAATGAGATGATGAAGAAGAAGAAGAGGAAGAAGAGAAAGAAGAATAAGAAGAAGAAGAAGAAGAAGAAGAAGAAGATAAACAAGAATAAACTGAAGAACACGAAGAAGAAGCAAAAAAAGAATTATATGAACATGAAGAAGAAGAAAGATGAAGAAGAATTAAAAGAAGTCAAGAAGAAGAAGAAGAAGAAGAACAAGAAGTAGATGAAGTAGAAAAAGAAGAAGCAAAAATAGAAGAAGAAGAAGAAAAAGAAGAATGAGAAGAAGAAGAAAACGAAGAAGAAGAAGAAGAAGAAAACAAACAAGAAGAAGAAGAAGAAGAAGAATGAAAAGAAGAGGACGAAGAAGAAGAAGATGAAGACGGAGAAGAAGACGAAGATGACAAAGAAGAAGAAGAAGAAGAGGAAGAAGAATAAGAAGAATAAGAAGATGATGATGAAGAAGAAGAACAAGAAAAAAAGTAGAAAAAGAGAATGAAGATGGAGAAATACATGCACTAGAAGAAAAAGAAGAAGAAGAAGAAGACGAATAAGGAGACGAAGAAGAAGACGATGAAGAAGAGGAGGAAGAAGAAGCAGAAGAAGAAGAGGAAGAAGAAGAAGATGAAGAAGAAGATAACAAAGAAGAAGTATAAGACGAACAAGAAGAAGACGAAGAAGAAGAATACAAAGAAGTAGAAAAAGAATATGATGAAGAAGAAGAAGAAGAATAAGAACAACAAGCCGAAGAAGAAGAGGAAGAAAAGGAGGAAGAAGAAGAAGAAGAAGAAGTAGATAACAAAGAGGAAATAAAAGTGGTAGAAGAAGAAGAAGAGAAATATAAAACGAAGTGAAAAAAGAAGAAGACGAAGAAGAAGAAGAAGAATAAGAAGAACAAGATGAAGAAGAAGAGGAAGAAGAAAAAGAAGAAGAAGAAGGAGAATAAGAAGAAGAAGAGGGAGAGGAAGAAGAAGAATAAGAAGAACTAGAAGAAGAAGAGGTACAAAAAGAAGAAGTAAAAGAAATTAAGAAGAAGAAGAATAAGAAGAAGAGGAAGAACATGAAGAACAAGAGGAAGGAGAGGAAGAAGAAGAAGATGAAGAAGGCAAACAAGAACAAGAAAAAGAAGAAGACGAAGAAGAACATGAAGAAAAAGAAGATGAAAAATACGACGAAGAAGAAGATGATGAAGAAGAAGA
>JAIUJO010001743.1:67500-77500 GCA_023846275.1 Vanilla planifolia
TGGAGAAGTAGAAGAAGAAGATGAAGAAGAAGAAGAAGGAGAAGGAGAAGGAGAAGATGAAGAAGAAGACGAAGAAGAAGAAGAAGAAGACGAAGAAAAAGGAGAGGAAGCTGATGATGAAGAAGAAGAAGAAGAAGACGAAGACAAAGAAGAAGAAGAAAAAGAAGAAGAAAAAGAAGAAGAAGAAGGAGAAGAATAAGAAGAATACGAAGAAGAAGTGGAAGAAGAAGATGTAGAGGAAGAAGAAGAAGATGGAGACAAAGGACAAGAATAAGATGAAGAAGGAGAAGAAATAGAAGATAAAGAAGTGGAGGAGGAGGAAGAAGAAGAACAAGATTTTATAGAAGAAGTAAAAGAGGAAGAAGTACTGGTGAAGAAAAAGAAAACGAAGCAGTGGAAAAAATAGAAGAAGATGAAGAAGAAGAAGAAGAATAAGAAGATCAACATGAAGAAGAAAAGGAAGAGAAAGAAGAATAATAAGAAGAAGGAGAATATGAAGAAGAAGAAGAGGAAGAAGAATAAGAAAAAGAAGAAAAAGATGAGGAGAAGAAGAAGAACAAATAGAAGAAGAAGAAGAAGAAGAAGTAGAAGGAGATGATGGAAAAGAAGATGATGAAGAAGAGGAATAATAATAAGAAGATGAAGAGGAAAAAGTAGTAAAAGATGAAGAAGAAGAAGATGAAGAAGAAGAAGAAGAAGAAGAAGATGATGATGAAGAAGAAGAAGAAGATGAAGACGAAGAAGAGTTAGAAGATGATAAAGTAAAGGTAAAAGAAGAAGATGAATCAGAAGTAGAAGACACAGAAGAACAAGAAGAAGATGAAGAAGAAAACGAGGAAGAAGAAGAAGAAGAAGAAGAAGACGAAGAAGAAGACGACAAAGAAGAAGATGAAGTAAAAGAAGAAGGAGAAGTAGAAGAAGAAGATGAAGAAGTAGAATTAGAAGGTGAGAAGGAGAAGAAGAAGAAGAAGAAGAAGAAGAAGAAGAAAAAGATTAAGAAAAAGCAGAGGAAGGAGAAGGAGAAGAAGGAGAAGAATAGGAAGAAGAAGAAGAAGAAGAATTAGAAAAAGAAGAAGAAGAAAAAGAGTTTAAAGAAGAAGAAAATGACGAAGAAGAATAAGAAGTAGACGGAGACAAAGAAGAAGAAGAAGAAGAAGAGGAAGAAGAAGAATTAGATGAAGACGAGGAAGAAGCAGAGGTAGTAGAAGAAGAAGAAGAAGAAGAAGAAGAAGAAGATTAGAAGAAGATGATGATGATGATGAAGACGAAGAAGAAGTAGAAGATGAAGAAGAAGATGAAGAGGAACAAGATGAAGAAGATAAAGAAGAGGAGGAGGGAGAAGAAGAAGAAGAAAAAGAAGAAGAAGAAAAAAGTGAAGAAGTGGAAAAGGAAGAAGACGAAGATGAAGAAGAAGAAGAAGAATAGGAAGATCAAGATGGAGAAGAAGAGGAAGAAGAAGAAGAAGAAGAAGAAGAAGAAGAAGGAGAATAATAAGAAGGAGAAGTAAAAGAAGAAGAAGATGAGGAAAAGAAGAAGAAGAATAAGAAGAAGAAGAAGTTGAAGGAGATGACAAAAAAATCGATGAAGAAGAAGAAGAAGAAGTAGATGACAAAGAAGAAGAAGAAGAAGAAGAAGAAGAAGAGAAGAGGTCAAAGAAGAAGAAGAAGAAAAAGGGAAAGATGAGGAAGAAAAAGAAGACGAAGAAGAAGAAGATGAAGAAGGTAAAGAAAAAGAAGAGGAAGAAGAAAAAGACGAAGAAGAAGAAGATAAATAATAAGAAGAAGAAATCGAAGAAGAAGAAGAAGAAGAAGAAGAAGAACGAGAGGTAGAAGAAGAAGATGAAGAAGAAGAAGAAGAAGGAGGAGAAGCAGGAGATGGATAAGGAGAAGAAGAAGAAGAAGAAGAAGAAGAAGAAGAAAAAGAAGAAGAAGATGAAGAAAAATGAGAGGAAGGAGAAGAGGGAGAAGAAGGAGAAGAAGAAGATGATGATGACGAAGAAGAAGTAGTAGATAAAGAAGACGAAAAAGAGTTCAAAGAAGAGGAAGGCGAAGAAGCAGAAGAAGAAGAAGATGAAGAAGAAGAAGAAGAAGAAGATGAAGGAGAAGAATTAGAAGAAGAAAAGGAAGATGTAGCAGAAGAATAAGCAGAAGAAGAAGAAGAAGAAGAAGAAGAAGATTAGAAGAAGAAGTAGAAGAAGAAGAAAATGAAGACGAAGAAGAAGAAAAGGAAGAAGTGGAAAAAGATGATGAAAAAGAAGAAGATGAGGATGAAGAAGGGGAATAAGAAGAAAACGAAGAAGACGAAGAAGACTACGACGACAGAGAAGATGAAAATGAAGGCGAAGAAGAAGTTGATGATGAAGAAGAAGAAGAAGACGAAGTAGAAGACGAAGAAGAAGAGGAGGAAGAAGTGGAGGAAGAAGAGGAAGAAGATGACGTGAAAGAAGATGAAGAATAAGAAGAAAATGAATAAGAAGAAGAAGAAGAAGTAGAAGAAGTAGAAGAACTAGAGGAATAAGGAGAAGAAGTAGATGAAGAAGAACAAAAGGAAGAAGATGGAGCAGAAGAAAAAAAGAGGAACAAAAGGCGATGAAGCAGATGAAGAAAAAGAAGAATAAGAATAAGAAGAACAAGAAGAAGAAGAAGTAAATGAAGACAACGAAAACGAACGGGTAGAAAGAGATGAAAATGAAGGAGAAGAAGTAGTAGAAAAAAAAGAAGAAAAATAAAAGAAGAAGAAGAAAAAGATGAAGTCAAAGTAGAAGGAGATGACGAAGACGAAGAAGACAAAGAAAAAGAAGAAAAAGAAAAAGAAGAACAAGAAGAAGAAGGCAAAGAAGAAGAAAAAGATGTAGAACAAGAAGAAGGAGGAGGAGGAGAACAAGAAGATAAAGAAGAAGAAAAAGAAGAGGAGGAAGAAGAAGAAGAAGATGACGGTGAAGATGATGATTAAGAAGATGAAGATGAAGAAGAAGAAAAACATGATGATGACGAAGAAGAACAAGAAGAAGAAGAAGAAGAAGAGGAGGAGGACAAGGAGGAGGAGGACGAAGATGAGAAATAAGAAGAAGAAAATATTAAAAAGAACAACAAGAAGGAGAAGAAGAAGAAGAGGAAGAAGAGGAATAAAAAAGAGAAAAAAGAAGAAGAAAAATATTGAGAATATCGATATGGTCAAGAAGAAGAAGAAGAAGAAGAAGAAGAAGGAGAAGAATATGAAGTAGAAGAAGAAGAAAAAGTAGACGAAGAAGAAGAGGAAGAAGAGGAGGAAGAAGAAGAAGAAGAAGAAGAAGAAGAGGAAGAGGAAGAAGAAGAAGAAGAAGAAGAGGAAGAAGAAGAAGAAGAAGGCAAAGAAAAAGATTCCTAAGAAAATGAAGAAGAATAAGGAGAAAAAAAAGAAGTCAAAGAAGAAGTAGAAGAAGAAGTCAAAGAACAGGAAGTGGAAGAAGAAGAAGAAGAAAAAGAAGTAGAAGAAGAAGTAGAAGAGGAAGAAGAAAAAGAAGAAGCAAAAGAAGGAGGAAAAAAGAATAAAAAGAAGATAAGAAGAAGCAGAAGCAATAAAAGGTGAAGAAGAAGGAGAAGGAGAGGAGGAGGAAGAAGAAGAAGAATAAGGAGAATAAGAAGAAGAAGTAGAAGATGGCGAAGAAAAAAAGAAGAAGAAGAAAGAGAAGTAGTAGAAGTAGAAGAAGAAGAAGAAGAAGAAGAAGAAAAAGGAGACGAAGGAGAAGAAAGAGAAGAAAGAAAAAGGAAGAAAAAGAGGAAGAAGAAGAAAAAGAAGTATAAACAGAAGAAGACGAAGAAGAAGAAGAAGAAGAAGAAGATTAAGAAAAGAAGAAGAAGAAGAAGAAGAAGAAGAGAAAGAAGAAGGATTAGATGATGAAAGAGAAGAAGAAGAAAAATATGTTGACGAAGAAGAAGATGATGATCAAGAAAAAGAAGAAGAAGAATAAGAAGAAATTAAAGAAGAAGAAAAAGAAGAAAAAAATTAAAGAAGAAGAAGAAGAAGAAGAAGAAACAAAGAACAAGAAGAACATGATGAAAAAGAGGAAGAAGACAAACAAGAAGAAGAAGAAGAGGAAGAAGAAGATACAATGAACAAGAAGAAGATGATGAAAAGGAGGAAGAAGACAAACAAGAAGAAGAAGAACAAGAAGAAGAAGAAGAAGATCAAGAAGAAGAAGAAGACAATGAACACAATGATGGAGAAGTAGAAGAATAAGAAGAAGATGAAGAAGAAGAAGAATAGGAATAAGAAGAAGAAGAACAAGAAGACTAAGATGAAGAAGAAGCAGAAAAAGAAGAACAAGAAAAAAAAGAAAAAGAAGTATAATAAGAAGAAGTAGAAGATGCAGAATAATAATAATAATAATAACAATATTAATAATAATAAGGTGTAGAAGAAGGAGAAGTAGAACTAGAAGAACAAGAAGAAGAAGAAGAAAAAATAGACAGAGAAGAAAAAAGGGAAGAAGGAGACATAAAAGAAGAAGATGAAGAAGAAGAAGAAGAAGAAAAAGTGGAAGAAAAAGAAGAAGAATAAGAAGAAGAAGAAGAGAAAGAAGAAGAGAAAGAAGAAGAATAAGAAGAATAAGAAAAATAAGAAGAAGAAGAAGAAGAAGAAGAAGAGAAGAAAAAGAAGAAGAGAGAAGAAGAAGAAGTAGTTGACACGAAAGAAGAAGTACATGAAAAAGAAGAAGAAGAAGAAGAAGAAGAAGACGAAAAAGGAAGACGAAGAAGAGGAGGACGAAGAAGTAAATGAAAAAGTTGACGACGAAGATGAAGAAGAAGAAGAAGGGGAAGAAAAAGGAAAAGAGGAAGAACAAGAAGAATAGGAAGAAGAAGATGTAGAAGAAGAAGAAGAAGAAGAAGAAAAAGAAGAAGAAGAAGTAGAAGAAGAACAACAACAAAAACAACAACAAAAAGAAGAAGAAGAACAGCAACAACGATAAGACAAAGAAGAAGAAGAAGAAGAAGAAGAAGAAAAGGTAGCAGAATAAAAAGAAGTAGAAGAAGTAGTAGAAGAAGAAGAAGAATAAGAGGTGGAAGGAGAAGAAGAAGAAGAAGAAGATGATGATGATGATGATGATGAAGAAGAAGAGGAACATGAAAAAGAGTTAGAAGACGAAAAAGTAAAAGTAGTAGATGAAGAAAAAGATAATGAAGCAGAAAAAGAAGATGAAGAAGAAGAAGGGGAGCTAGAAGAGAAGGAAGAAGAAGAAGAAGAAGAAGAACATGACAGAGAAGCAGACGAAGCAAAATAAAAGGAATAACGAGCAGAAGAAAATGAAGAATTAGAGGATGAAGAAGAAGCAGAAGAAAAAGAAGTAGAAGCAAAAGAAGAAGAAGAAGAAGAAGAAGAAGCGGAAAAAGTCAGCAACGAAGATGAAAAAGAAACAAATGGCCAAGATGAAGAATAAGATGAAGATAAAGGAGGAGGAGAAGAAGAAGAAAAATTAGAAGAAGAAGACAAAGAGAAAGAGGAAGAAAAATTAGAAGAAGTCAGAGAAGAAAAGAAGAAGAAAGAGAAGATGATGAAGAAGAAGAAGAACAAGAAGAAGATTAAGAAGAAGAGAAAGAAGAAGAAGAAGAAGAAGAAGAAGGAGAAGATGATGATGATGATGATGGTGAAGATGGAGAAGAAGAGAAAGAAGAAGATGAAGTAGATGATGATCATGATGATGATGAAGAAGAAGAAGAAGAAGAAGTGGAGACAGAGGAGGAAGAAGAAAAAGAATAATAAGACTAAGAAAAGACAAGAAAGAACAATAATAAGAAGAAGAAAATAAGAAGAAGGGGAATAAAGAGAAGAATAAGAATAAGAAGAAGAAGAAGAAGAATAAAAATGTGGAGAATTAAAAATAAGAAGAAGAAAAAGAAGAAGACTACGAAGAAGAATAAATAGAAGTAGAAGCAAAAGAAGAAGAAGAAGAGGAAGAAGAAGAAGAAAAAAAAAGAAGAGGAAGAAAATAAAGTAGAAGAAGAAGAAGGAAGGAAGGAAGGAAAAGAAGGCGACGAAGAAGAGGAAGAAGAAGGCAAAGAAGAAGATTCCTAAGAAAAAGACGAAGAAGAAGAGAAAGAAAAAGAGTAAGGTGAAGAAGAAGAAGAAGAAGAAAGTTAAAGAAAAAGAAAAAGAAGAAGAAGAGAAAGAAGAAGAAGAAGAAGAAAAAGAAGAAGAAGAAAAAGAAGAAGAAGAAAAAGATGAAGAAGAAGGAGAAGAGGAAAGAGAAGAAGAAGACAATGAAGAAGAAGAAGAAGAAAAAGAAGAAAAAGAAGAAGTGGATGATGAAGAAGGAATAAAAGGAGAAGAAGGAGAAGAAGAAGAGGAAGAAGAAGAAGAAGAAGAAGAAGAAGAATAAGAAGAAGAATAAGAAGAAGAAAAAGAAGAAGAAGAAGAGTAAGAGGAAGAAGAAGAAGAAGAAGAAGAAGAAGAGAACAAGGAAAAGAAGAAGAAGAAGAAGAAGGCGAGGAAGAGAAGGAGAAGACGAAGAGGAACAAGAAGGAGAAGAAGTAGAAGAAGTAGTAGTAGAAGAGGAAGAAGAAGAAGAAGAAGAAGAAGAAGAAGAAGACGACGAAGATGAAGAAGAAGAAGAAGAAGTACAATAAGAAGAAGTAGAAGAAAATGAACAACAATAATAATAATAATTATAATAATGTTAATAAGAAGATGATGAAGAAGGAAAAAGGAGAAGAAGAAGAAGAAGAAGAAAAATATGAGTGAGAAGAAGACGAAGAAGAAGAAGATGAAGAAGAAGAAGGCAAAGAAGAAGAAGATGAAGATGAAGATTAAAAAGAGGAGGAAGAAGAAGAAGAAGAAGAAGAAGAAAAAGAGAAGGAGAAGAAGAGGAGGAAGAAGTAGAAGACGTTGATGATGATGATTATGAAGAAGAAGAAGAAGAAGAAGATAAAGAATAAGAAGAAGATGACGGAGCTGATGAAGATGATGATGATTAAGAATAATAATAAGAAGATGATGATGAAGTAGAGAAGTAGGAAGAAGAATAAGAATAAGAAGAACAAAAAGGAAAAAAGAACATTAAGAAGAAGAAGAAGAAGAAAAAGAAGGGGAAGAAGAAGAAGAAGAAGAAGAAGAAGAAGAAGAAAAATATGAATAATGAAAATAAAAATGAGCAATAGGAGAAGAAGAAGAAGATGAAGGAGAACAAAGAGAATAAGAAGAAGAAGAAGCAGAAGAAGGAGAAGAAGGGGAAGAAGAAGAAGAAGAAGAGGAAGAAGGGGACGAAGAAGAAGAAGAAGTGGAAGATGAAGATGATGTACAATAAGAGGAAGAAGAAGGAGGAAGATGAGGAGAAGAAGAAGAAGAAGCAATAAAAGAAGGAGAATAAAAAGAAGAAGAAGACGAAGAAGAAAAAAAAGAATAAGATGAAGAAGACAAAGAAGTAGATTACTAGGAAAAAGAAGAAGAAGAAAACGAAGAAGAAGAATAGGGAAAAAGAAGAAGAAAAAGATGTCCAAGAAAATAAAGAAGAAGAAGTTAAAGAAGAAGAAGAAGAAAAATGTGAAGACAAAATAAAAGAAGAATAAGAAGAAATTCACAAAGAAAAAGAAGAAGTAACAGAAGAAGAAGAAGAAGAAGAAGAAGAAGAAGCAGAAGAAGTTGAAGAAGAAAAACAAGAAGAGGAGGAAGAAAAAGAAGGAATAAAAGGAGAAGAAGGAGAAGAACAAGAGGAAGAAGAACAAGAAGAAGAAGAAGAATAAGAAGAAATTGAAGTAGTAGAAGAAGAAGAAGAATGAGAAGAGGAATAAGAGGAAGAAGAATAAGAAGAGGAATAAGAAGAAGAAGAAGAAAAAGAAAAAGAAGAATAAAAAGAAGAAGGACAAGAAGAAGAAGAAGGAAAAGAAGAAGAAGAAGAAGAAAAAGAAGAAGAAGAAGAAGGAGAACATGAAGAGGAAGAAAAAGAAGAAGAAGAAAAACAAGAAGAAGATGAAGAAGTAGATGATGAAGAAGAAGAAGAATAAGGAGAGGAAGGAGAAGAGCGACAAGAAGTGGAAAAAGAGGAGGGAGAAGAAAAGAAGAAAAAAGGAATAAACAGAAGAAGTCGAAGAAGAACAATAAGATAAAATAGAAGAAGAGGAAGAAGAAAGAGAAGAAGTCGAAGAAGAAGAAGAAGAAGAAGTAGAAGAAGAAAAAGAATAAGAAGAAGAAGAAGATGATGAAGAAGAAGAAGATGAGGGAGAAGAAGAAGAACAACAAGAAGAGGAAGAAGGAAAAGATCACGGAGAAGAAGAACATGAAGAAGAAGACAAAGAAGATGAAGAAGAAGAAGAGGAAGAAGAAGACAAAAAAGAAGAAGAAAAGGAGTGGAAGAAGACGAAGGAATAAAAGGAGAAGAAGTAGGAGAAGAAGAGGAAGATGAAGAAGAAGAATAAGAAAAAGTAAAAATGAACGAGAAAAAGAAGAAGGAGAAGAAGAAGAAGAAGAAGAAGAAGAAGGCAATAAAGAAAAAAAGAAGACGAAGAGGAAGATGAAGGAGAAGAAGTAGAAGATGTTGTAGTAGAAGAGGAAGAAGAAGAAAATAAAGTAGAGGAAGGACAAGAAGGAGAAGAAGAAGAATAAGTGGAAGAGGAAAAAGAATAAGAAAAAGAAGTATAGAAAAATGTAAACGAAGAAGAATAAGTCGAAGAAGAAGATGATGATGAAGATGACGTAGAAGAAGAAGAAGAAGAAGAAGAGGAAGAAGAAAATAAAATAATGTAAAAGAAGAAGAAGAAGAAGAATATCACGATGATGAAGAAGTAGAAGAACAAGAAGAATATGAAGAAGTAGAAGAAGAAGAAGAGACGACAAAGATGATGAAGAAGAAGAAGAAGAAGAAGTACTATACGAAGATGAAGAAGAAAAAGAATAATAATAATAATAATAATAATAATGTTAATAAGTAGAAAAAGGAGGAGATAAAGGTGAAGAAGAAGAAGAAGAAAAAAAGAAGAAAAAGAAGAAGAAGAAGAAGAAGACAAAGAAGAAGAAGAAGAGGAGGAAGAAGAAGAAGAAGAGCAAGAGGAAGAAGAAGAAGAAGAAGAAGATACAGAAAAAGAAAATATGATGAAGATGATGATGATGAACAATAAGAATAAGAATAAGAAGAAGTAAAAGAATAAGAAGAAGAAGAAGAAGAAGGAGAAAAAGTTGAAGTGGAGGAGGAGGTAGAAGATGAAGAATGAGAAGAAAAAAAGATAAAAAGAACAAGAAGAAGAAGAAGAAGAAGAGGAAGAGGAATAAAAAGAAGAAGAAGAAAAAGAAAAATATGAAGAATGAAAATAAAAAGAAGCAAGAGAAGAAGAAGAAGAAGAAGAAGAAGAAGAAGAAGAAGAAGAGGAAGAAGAAGAAGAAGAAGAGGAAGAAGGAGAAGAAGAGGAAGAAGAAGAAGAAGAAGAAGAAGAAGAATAAGAGGAAAAAGAAGAAGAAGAGGAAGAAGAAGAAGAAGAAGAAGAAGAAGAAGTGGAAGATGAAGAAGAAGTAGAATGAGAAGAAGAAGGACAATAACAACGACAAGTTGAAGATGAAGATGAACAACAACAACAACAATGACAATACAAAAAAGAAGAAGAAGTAGAAAAAGTAGAAGAATATAAAGAAGTACAAAAAGAAGAAGAAGAAGAAGAAGAAGAAGAAGAAGAACAAGAACAAAAAGAGGAGGAAGAAGAAGAAGATGAAGAAGAGGAAGAGGAAGAGGATTAAAAAGAAGAAGAAGAAGAAAACGAAGAAGAAGAAGAAGAAGAAGACAAACATGAAGAATGAAAATAAAAAGGAGCAAGAGAAGAAGAAGAAGAAGAAGAAGAAGAGGAAGAAGGAGAAGAAGAAGAAGAAGAAGAAGGAGGAGGAGGAGGAGGAGGAGGAGAAGAAGAAGAAGAAGAAGAAGAAGAAGATGAAGAAGAAGAAGAAGAAGAAGAAGAAGAAGAAGAAGAAGTAGAAGAAGAAGAAGAAGAAGAAGAAGAAGTGGAAGATGAAGAAGAAGTAGAATCAGAAGAAGAAGAAGAAGAAG
>JAIUJO010001743.1:80000-98274 GCA_023846275.1 Vanilla planifolia
AGAAGAGGAAGAAGAAGAAAAAGAAGTAGAGGAAGGGCAAGAAGAAGAAGATAAAAAGTGGAAGAGGAAGAAGAAGAAGAAGAAAAAGAAGTATAAATAGAAGTAGATGAAGAATAAGACGAAGTAGAAGAAGATGAAGAAGAAGAAGAAGAAGAAGAATAAGAAGAAGATGAAGAAGATGAGGAAGAAGAAGAAGACAAAGAAGAAGATGAAGATGACGTAGAGGAAGAAGAAGAGAAAGACGTATAAGAAGAAGAAGAAAATGATGTAGAAGAAGAAGTTGAAGAAGAAACAAAGAACAAGAACACGACGAAAAAGAACAAGATGAAGAAAAGGAAGAGGAACAAGACGGAGAAGAAGAAGAAGAACAAGAACAAGAACACGACGATGAACAAATAGAAGAAGAGGAAGAAGAAGAAGTAGAAGAAGAACAAGAAAATGATGATGAAGTAGAAGAAGAAGTAGTACAAGAAGAAGAAGAAGACGAAGATGAAGAAGAAGAAAAATAAGAAAAAGAAGAAGAAGAAGAAGTACAGTAAGAAGAAGTAGAAGACAAAGAAACAATAATAATAATAATGATAATAATGATAATAATGTTAATTAGAAGATGACGAAGGAGGAAAAGGAGAAGAAGAAGAAGAAGAAGAAAAAGAAAACATAGAAAAAGACGAAGAAGAAGAAGATGAAGATGAAGATTAAGAAGAAGAAGAAGAAGAAGAAGAAGAAGAAGAAGAAGAAGAAGAAAAAGAAGCAATAAAAGAGGGAGAATAAAAAGAAGAAGAAGACGAAGAAGAAAATTAGAAGAAGAAGAATAGAGAGAAAAAGAAGAAGAAGAAGAAGAAGACGAAGAAGAATTTTAAGAAGAGTGATTAAAAGAAAACGAAGGAGAAGAATAAGAAGATGAACAAGAAGAAGCAGAAGAATAAAAAATAAAGAAGAAAAAAAAGAAGGAGAAGAAGAAGAAAAAGAAGAAGAAGAGGAAGAAGAAGAAGAAGATGAAGAAGAAGAAAAAGACCAAGAAGAAAGAGAAGAAGAACAAGACGAATACAAAGAAGATGAAGAAGAAGAAGAGGAAGAAGAAGACGAAAAAGAAGAAGAAAAAGAAGAAGTGAAAGAAGATGAAGGAATAAAACAAGAAGTAGGAGAAGAAGAAGAGGAAGAAGAAGAAGAAGAAGAAGAAGAAGTATAAGAAGAAGAGGAAGACAAAGAAGAAGAAGAAGAAGAAGAAGAATGAACAAGAAAAAGAAGAAGGAGGAGAAGAAGAAGAAGAAGAAGAAGAAGAAGAAGAAGAAGAAAAAGATGAAGGCAAAGAAGAAAAGAAGACGAAGAGGAAGAAGAAGGAGAAGTAGAAGAAGTAGTAGTAGAAGAGGAAGAAGAAGAAAAAGAAGCAGAAGAAGGACAAGAAGGAGAAGAAGAAAAAGTGGAAGAGGAAAAAGAAGAAGAAAAGGAAGTATAAAAAGAAGTAGACGAAGAACAATAAGAAAAAGAAGAAGAAGATGAAGAAGAAGAATAAGAAGAAGACGAAGAAGAAGATGAAGATGTCGTAGAAGAAGAAGAACAATAAGAAGATGAACAAGAAGAAGAAGAAGAATAAGAAGGAGAAAACGATGTAGAAGAAGAAGAAGAAGAAGAAGAAACGAAGAACAAGAAGAAGACGATGAATAAGAAGAAGATGGGTTAAAGGAAGAAGAAGAAGAAGAAGAAGAAGCCAAAGAAGAAGAAGAAGAAGAAGAAGTAGAATATGAAGAAGTAGAAGAAAAAGAATAATAATAATAATAATAATAATAATAATAATGTTAATAAGAAGAAAAAGAAGGAGAAATAAGAGAAGAAGAAGAAGAAGAATAAGAAGAATAAGAAGAAGAAGAATAAGAAGAAGACAAGGAAGAAGAAGGAGAAGATGATGTTGAAGAAAAAGAACAAGAAGAAAATGAGGTATAAACAAAAGAAGACGAAGAAGAAGAACAAGAAGAACAAGAAGAACAAGAAGAAGAAGACGAAGAAGAAAAAGAAGAAGAAGAAGATGAAGAAGAAGAAGAAAAGTGAAAGAGGAAGAAAAAGAAGAAGAAGAAGAGGTAGAAGAAGATAAAGAAGAAGAAGAAGATAAAGAAGAAGAAGAAGAAGGGGAAGACGAAGACGATGTAGAAGAAGATGAAGAAGAAGAAGAGGAAGAAAAAGAAGAAGAAGTAGAGGCAGAAGAAGAAGAAGACAAAGAAGAGAAAGAAGAAGAAGTTGAAAAAGAAGAGGATGAAAAAGAAGAAGAAGAACAAGAAGAAAACGATGACGACAAAGAAGAAGAAGAAGTAGAAGAAGAGCAAGAAAAACGAGAAGATAAAGACGAAGAAGAAGAAGAAGAAGAAGAAGTAATAGAAGCAGAAGAAGAAGAAGAAGAGGGAGTAGAAGAAGATGAAAAAGAAGAAGAAGAAAAAGCAGAAGAAGAAGAAAATGAAGCAGAAGTAAAAGAAAATGAAGATGAAGAAGAAGAAGAAGAAGAAGAAGAAGGAGAAGAAGAAGAAGAAGACAAAGAAAAAGAAGAAGGAGAAGAAAATGAAGGAGAGGTAGGAAAAGACGAAAAAAAAAGAAGATGAAGAAGAAGACGAACAAGAAGAAGATGAAGAAGAAGAAGAAGAGGAAGAAGAAGAAGACGAAGAAAAAGAAGAAGAAGAAGAGGAAGAAGAAGACGAAAAAGAAGATGAAGAAGAAGACAAAGAAGAAGAAGACGAAGAAAAAGAAGAGGAAGATAAAAAAAGAAGAAAAAGAGGAAGAAGAAGTTCAAAAACAAGAAGATGAAAATGAAGAAGATGAAGAAAAAAAGATGAAGAAGAAGAAGAAGAAAAGAGGAAGAAGTAGTAGAGGAAGAAGAAGTATAAGATGATAAAGAAGAGGACGAAGAAAAAGTAGAGGAAGAAGAAGAAGAAAAAGAAGAAGTAGAAGAAGAATAAGAAGAAGAAGAAAAAGGAGAAGAAGAAGTCGAACAACCGGAAGACGAAGAAGATGAAGAAGAATAATTGGAAGGAAAAGAAGACGAAGAAGAAGAAGAAGAAGAAGTAGCAAAAGAAGAAGAAGACGAATAAGAAATAGAAGAAGAAGAAGAAGAAGAAGAAGAAGGAGAAGAGCAAGAAGAAGAAGAAGAAAAAGATGAAGAAGAAGAAGGAAAAGAAGAAGAAGACGAAGAAGATAATGAAGAAGAAGAAAAAGAGGAAGAAGAAGAAGACATAGATGAAGAAGACGAAGAAGACGACAAAGGAGATGAAGACAAAGAAGAGGAAGATGGAGAAGAGGAAGAGGAAGAAGACAAAGACGAAGAAGAAGAAGAAGAAGAAGAAGAAGAGAAAGAAGAAGTAGACGAAGAAGAAGTTAAAAATGAAGAAGTGGAGGGAAGAAGAAGAAGAAGAAGAAGATGATAAAGAAGAAGATAAAGAAGGCGAAGAAGAATAAGATGATGACAAAGAAGATGAAGAAGAAGAAGAAAAGAAGAAGAAGAAGAAGACAAAGAAGAAGAAGAAGTAAAAGAAGAAGAAGATGAAGAAGAGGAATTCCAAGAAGAAGAAAAGAAAAAACAAGGAGAAAAAGTAGACAAATGAGAAGAAGAAGAAATAATAGAAGAAGAAGACAAAGAAGAAGAAGAAGATGAAGAGTAAGAAGAAGAAGACGAAAAAGAAGAAGAAGAAGAAGGAGAAGAACAAAACGAAGAAGAAAAAGAAGAAGAAGACGAAGAAGAACAAGACGTGCCAGAAGAGGAAGAATACGAAGAGGAACTAGAAGAAGATGATGAAGAAGAAGAGTAGAAGAATGAGGAGAAGTAGAAGAGGTAGGAGAAGAAGAAGAAGAAGAAAAAGAAGATGAAGTAGAAGAAGGAGAAGAAGTTGATGAAGAAGGAGAAGATGAAGAGGAAGAAAATGAAGAAGACGAAGAAAAATGGGAAGAAGAAAAAGAAGAAGAAGAAGAATAACATGAGGAAGATGAAGAAGAAGAAGATGATGTCAATAAAGAAGAGAAAGAATAATAATAATAAGAAGAGGAAGAAGACGAAGATGAAGAACAAGAAGAAGGAGAAGAAGAAGAAGTGGAAGATGAAGAAGTAGAAGAAGAAGATGATGATGAAGAAGAAGAAAAAGAAGATAATGGAGAAGAAGAAGAAGAAGAAGAAGAAGAACATGAAGATGAAGAAGAAGAAAAAGAAGAAGAGGACGATGACAATGACTAAGAAGAAGAAGAAGAAGAAGGTGAAGAAGAAGAAGAACAAGAAGAAAAAGAAGAAGACGAAGAAGGCGAAGATGGAGAAGAGGAGGAAGAACAAGTCAGGGAAGAAGAAGAAGAAAAAGAAGAAGATGAAGTAGAAGAATAAGATGAAGAAGAAGAAGAAGAAGAAGAAGAAAATAAGAAGAATTAGATGAAGAAGAAGAAGAAGAAAATGAAGATGAAGAAGAAGACCTAGAAGAAGAAGAAGATGAGAAGAAGAAGAAGGTAAAAAAGAAGAAGAAGAAGAAGAAGAAGAAGACAAAGAAGAAGAAGAAGAGGAAGAAGAAGAAGAAGATGGAGAAGAAGAAGACGATAAAGCGGGAGGCATAGAAGAAGAAGAAGGTGATGATGATGATGAAGACATAGAAGAAGAATAAGAAGAAGAAGAAGGAGAAGAACAAGAAGAAGAAGATGACAACGAGGAAGAAGAAGAAGAAGATGGAGAAGGAGAAAAGAGAGAAGAAGAGGAAGCACTAGTAGTAGAAGAAGAAGAATGAGAAGGAGAAGAAGAAGAACAAGAAGAAGAAGATGTAGAAGACGCAGAAGATGAAAAGTGCGAAGAAGAAGAAGAAGAAGGCGAAGGAAAAGAACACGAACAAGAGGAAGACAGATAAGTGGAAGAAGAAGAAGAAGAAGGCCAAGAAGAAGTAAAATATGAAGAAGATAAAAAAGTAGTAGTAGTAGTAGAAGAAGAAGAAGAAGAAGAAGAATAAGAAGAAAAAGAAGAAGATGATGAAGTAAAAGTAGAAGAAGTGGAAGAAGAAGGATTAAAAGAAGAAGGAAACGAAGAATAAAAAGAAGAAGAGGAAGAAAAAGAAGAAGAAAAACAAGACAAATATGAAGAAGATGTTGATGAAGAAGTAAAAAAAGAAGGAGGAAAAGAAGAAGAAAAACAAGAAAAACAAGAATAAGAAGAAGAAGAAGAAGACGAAGAAGAAGAAGAAGATGAAGAAAAAGAAGAATTTGTTGAAGATGTAGAAGAACATGAAGAAGAAGACAAAGGAAAAGAAGAAGAAGAAGTAGAAAAGATGAAGACAAAGAAGAAGAAGAAGAAGAAGAAGAAAAAGAAGTATATGAAGAAGAAGAAGAAGTAGAAGTAGAAGAAGACAAAAAAGAAGAGGAAGATGAAGAAAAAAAAGAAGAACATGAAGAAGAAAAAGAAGATCAGGAAGTGGTAGGAGAAGAAAAAGTAGAAGAAGAAGAATACGATAAAGAGAAAGGAGGAGGAGGAGGAGAAGAAGAAGAAGAAAAAGAAGAAGGAAAAAAATAAAGAAAAAGGAGAGGAACATGATGAAGAAGGAGAAAAGCAATAAGAAGAAGAAGAAAAATAACAACAACAAAATGAAGATGAAGTAGATGAAGAAGAAGAAGAAGAAGCAAAAGAATAAATAGAAGAAAAATAAGAAGAAGAAGATGATGATGATGGAGTAGAAGAAAAATAAGAAGAAGAATAAGAAGAAAAAGAAGATTAAGTAGAAGAGGGTGAAGGGGTAGAAGAAGAAAAAGAAGAAGAAGAGGAAGAAAAAGACGAAGAAAAAGCAGGTAAAAGAAGAGAAAGACGAAGAAAATGAAGAAGAAGATGAAGACGAAGAAGAAATGGAAGTAGAAGAAGAAGAACAAGAAGAATGAGAATATGAAAAGAAAGGAGAAGAAGAAGAAGGAGGAGGAGGAGGAGAAGACGAAGAAGATGAACAACGAAGAAGAAGAAGAAGAAAAAGAAAAAGAAAAAGAAGAAGAAGAAGAAGAAGAAGAAGAAGAAGAAGAAAATGAAGAAGATGAAGAAGTCAAAGAAAAAGAAGAAAACTAAGAAGTGGAAAAAGAAAAAGATGAAGAAGAAGAAGAATAACAGGAAGAAGACGAAGAAGAACTAGAAGAAGGAAAAGAAGAAGAAGAAGAAGAATAAGAAGATGAAGAAGAAGAAGACGAAGAAGAGGAGGTGGAAGAAGAAGAAGAAGAAGAAGTATAGGAAGAAGAAGATGTAGAAGAAAAGAAGAAGAAGAGGAATAAGAAGAAGAGGAAGAAGAATAAGGAGAAGAAGAAGAAGAATAAGAGAAGAAGAAGAAGAAGAAGAAGAAGAAGAAGAAAATGATTAAGAAGAAGAACAAAAAGAAGACGAAGAAGAAGAACATGAAGAAGAAGAATAAGATGAAGAAGAAGAAGAAGTAGTAGTAGTAGTAGTAGAAGAAGAAGAAGAAGATGAAGAAGAAGAATGTGAAGAGGAAGAAGAAGAAGAAGAAGAAGAAGAAGAAGATGTAGAAGAAGAAGAACAAGAAAAAGAAGAAGAAGAAGTGGACAAAGGAGAAGAAGCCAAAGAAGAAGAAAACAAAGAAGAAGAAGAGAAAAGGAAGAAGAAGAAGAAGAAGAGAAAGAAGAACAAGAAGAAGAAGAAGAAGAAAATGCAGAAGAAGTAGAAGATGAAGAAGAAGTTGAAGAAGTTGAAAAAGAAGAAGAAGAAGGTGAAGAAGAAGAAGAAGAAGAAGAATAAGAGGAAGAAGAAGAAGAAGGAGGAGAAGAAGAAGAAGAAGAAGAAGAAGAAGAAGAAAAAGAAAAAATGAACATGAAAAAGAAGAAGGGGAGGAAGAAGAAAAAGAAGAAGAAGAAAAAGAAGATGATGATGATAATGAGGAATAAAAAGAAGAAAAGAAGAAGATGAAGAGGAAGAAGAAGGAGAAGTTGTAGAAGAAGTAGTACTAGAAGAGGAAGAAGAAGTAAAAGAAGAAGAAAAAGTGGAAAAGGAAAAAGAAGAAGAAAAAGAAGTATAAAAAGAAGTAGATGAAGAAGAATAAGAGGAAGAAGAAGGAAAACAAGAAGAAGAAGAAGAATAAGAAGAAGATGAAGAAGAAGAAGATGATGAAGAAAAAGACGAAGAAGAAGATGAAGATGACGTACAAGAAAAAGAAGAATAAGAAGACGAAGAAGAAGAAGAAGAAGAAGAAGAAACAAAGAACAAGAATAAGACGATGAACAATAAAAAGATGAGGTAAAGGAAGAAGAACAATGCGAAGAAGAAGAAGAAGAAGAATATCACTATCATGAAGCTGCAGAAGAAGTAGAAAAAGAAGAAGAATAAGAAGAAGAAGAAGTACAATATGAAAAAGTAGAAGACAAAGAATAACAATAATAATAATAATAATAATAATAATAATAATGTTAATAAGAAGAAAAAGAAGGAGACAAAGGCGAAGAAGAAGAAGTAGAAGAATAAGAAGAAGAAGAAGAAGAAGAAGATGACAAAGAAGAAGAAGAAGAAGAAGAAGGCGAAGAAGAAGAAGGCAAAGAAGAAGATGAAGAAGAAGAAGACGAAGAAGAAGAAAACAAAGAAGAAAAAGAGGAGGAAGAAGAAGTAGACAAAGAAGACGAAGAAGAAGAGGGCAAAGAAGAAGAAGAAGTTGACAAAGAAGATGAAGAAAAAAGAAGACGAAGATGGAGAAGAGGAAGAAGAAGAAAATGAAGACGAAGAAGAAGAAGACAAAGAAGAAGAAGAAGAATAAGAAGAAGAAGAAGAAAAAGTTGTAAAAAAAGAAGAAGAGGAAAAAGTTAAAAATGAAGAAGAGGAAGAAGAAGAAGAAGATGAAGAAGACGAAGAAGAATAGGATGATGACAAAGAAGATGAAGAAGAAGAAGAAGAAGAAGCAGCAGAAGAAGAAGAAGATGAAGAAGAAGATGAAGAAGAAGATGAAGAAGAGGAAGTTCAAAAAGAAGAAAAGAAAGAAGAAGAAGAAGAAGAAAAAGAAGACAAATGAGAAGAAGAAGAACAAGTAGAAGAAGAAGAGAAAGAAGAAGAAGAAGAAGAAGATGATGATGAAGAAGAAGAAGAAGAAAATGAAATGTGGGGAAAGGTAGAAGAAATAGAAGAAGAAAAAGATGAAGAAGAAGAAGAAAAAGAAGAAGAACAAGAAGAAGAGGGAGAAGAATAGGAACGAGAAGAAGAAGTAGAAGAATTCGAAGAAGTTGCTGAAGAAGAAGTGGAAGAAGAAGAAAAGGAAGAAGAAGAAGAAGTCTATAAAGAAGAAAAACAAGAAGGAGAAGAAGAAGAGGAAGAAGAAGAAGAAGATGATACAAAGAGGAAGTAGAAGAACAAGAAAAGAAGAAGAAAAACTATAGCAAGAAAAAAAAGAAGATGAAGAAGAAGTAGAATAAGAAGCACACGAAGGAATTGAAGAAGAAGAAGAAGAAGAAGAAGAAGGGGAAGAAAAAGAAGAAGAAAAGAAGAAGAATAAGAAGAAGAAAAAGAAGAAGAAGAAGGAGAAGAAGAAGAAGTAGAAGACGAAGAGGAAGAAGAACAAGACGAAGAACAAAAAGACGAAGAAGAGGAAGTCGAGGAAAATGAAAAAGAAGTTGAAGAAAAAGAAGAAGATGAAGAAGAAGAAGATGTTGATGATGATGAAGAAGAAGAACAAGAAAAAGGCAAAGAAGAAGAGGAAGAAGATGTGGAAGAGAAGAAGGAGAGCAAGAAAAACATGAAGAAGATAAAGAGGAAGAAGATGAAGAAGAGGAAGAAGTAGAAGAAGAAGAAGAAGAAGAAGAGGAAGAAAAAGAAAAAGACATAGAAGAAGAAGAAGATGTAGAAGAAAATGAAGACAAAGAAAATGAAGAAGAGGAAGAATAAGAAGAAAATGAAGAACAAGAACAAAAAGAAGAGGAAAAAGAAGAAGAAAAAGATGAAGAAGATGAAGAAGAAGAGGAAGAAAAACACGAACAAAAAGGAGAAAAAGTAGAGGAAGAAAAAAAAGTCGAGGAAGAAGAAGAAGAAGAAGAAGAAGTGGATGAAGAGGAAGAAGAAGGAGAAGATGATGAAGAAGAAGAAAACAAAGAAGAAGAAGAAGAAGATGATGATGAAGAAGAACAACAAGTACTAGAAGAAGTAGAAAAAGAAGAAGAAGAAGAGAAGAAGAATTAGTAGAAGAAGAAGATGAAGAAAAAAAAAGAAGAAGAGGAAGACACAGAAGAAGAAGAATATGAGGAAGAAGAAGAAGGTAAAGAAGAAGAAGAAGAAGAAGAAGGACAAGAAGAAGAAGAAGATAAAGTGGGTGGCATAGAAGAAGAAGAAGATGATGATGAGATCATGAAGATAATGAAGAAGAATAAGAAGAAGAAAAAGGAGAAGAAGAAGAAGAAGATGACAATGAGGAAGAAGAAGAGGAAGAAGGAGAAGAAGGAGAAAAGGGAGAAAAAGAAGTAGTAGTAAAAGAAGAAGCAGAAGGAGAAGGAGAAGAAGAAGAAGAAGACGAAGAAGGAGATGAAGAAGATAAAGAAGTTGAAGAAGAAGAAGATGAAGAAGTTAAAGAAGAAAAAGTGGAAGAAGAAGAAATAGTAAAAGAAGAAGAAAAAAAAGAAGAAAAAGAAGAAGAGGAATAAAAGAAGAAGAACAAGACGAAGATGAAGAAGATGTTGACGAAGAAGAAAAAGAAAAAGAAGAAAAGAAGAAGAAAAACTAGAATAAGAAGAAGAAGAAGAAGAAATTGAAGAAGAAGAAGAAGAAAAACAAGAAGAAGGAGACAAATAAGAAGAAGAAGAAGAAGAAGAAAATGAAAATAAAGGAAAAAGAAAGAAAGAGAAGAAGAAGAAGAAGAACAACAACAGGGAGAACAAGAAGAAAAATAAGTATATGAAGAAGAAGAAGAAGAGGAAGTAGAAGAAGATAAAAGAAGAAGAAGACAAAGAAAAAGAAGAAGAACATGAAGAAGGAAAAGAAGACGAGAAAAAGGCAGGAGAAGCAAAGGAAGAAGAAGAAGAAGACAATGAAGAAAATGAAGAAGAAGAAGAAGAAGAAGACGAAGAAGTGGAAGAAGAAGATGTAGAAAACAAAGAAGAAGAAGAGGAACAAGAAGAAGAAGAAGGAAAAAAACAATAAGAAGAAGATGAAGGAGAACAACAACAAAAGAAGACGAAGCAGAAGAAGAAAAAGAAGAAGAAGAAGAAAAGGAAGCAAAATAAGAAATAGAAGAAAAAGAAGAAGTGGGAGAAAAAGAAGAGGAACAAGAAGAAGAAGATAGACGAGGAGGGGAAGAAAAAGAAGATGATCACGAAGAAAAAGAAGAAGTCATAAGAGTAAAACTAAAAGAAGAGGAAGAAGAAGAAGAAGAAGAAGAAAGAAGAAGAAGAAGAAGAAGAAGAAGAAGAAGAAGAAGAAGAAGAAGAAGAAGAAGAAGAGGAAGAAGGAAAAGAAGAAGACTATGAAGAAGAAGAAGAAGAAGAGGAAGAAGGAAAAGAAGAAGACTATGAAGAAGAAGAAGATAAAGAAGAAGAAGAAGATAAAGCGGGAGATATAGAAGAAGAAGAAGATGATGATGATAATGAAGATAAAGAAGAAGAATATGAAGAAGAAAAAGGAGAAGAAGAAAAAGAAGATAACGAGGAAGATGAAGAAGAAGAAGGTGAAGAAGGAGAAAAGGGAGAAAAGGATGTAGTAATAAAAGAAGAAACAGAAGGAGAAGAAGAAGACAAAGAAGAAGGCAAAGAAGAAGATAAAGAAGTAGAAGAAGAAGAAAAAGAAGAAGATTATGAAGAAGTTAAAGAAGAAGAAGTAGACGAAGAAGGAGTAAAAGAAGAAGAAAAAGAAGAAGAAAAAGAAGAAGAGGAAGAAAAAGAAGAAGAAGAACAAGGCGAAGATGAAGATGTTTACGAAGAAGAAAAAGAAGAAGAAGAAAAACAAGAATAAGAAGAATAAGAAGAAGAAGAAGAAGTTGAAGAAGAAGAAGAAAAACAAGAAGAAGAAGACAAAGGAAAAGAAGAAGATGTAGAAGAAGACGAAGAATAAGAAGAAGAAGAAGAAGAAGAATAAGAAAATGAAATTGATGGAAAAAGAAAGAAAGAGAACAAGAAGAAGAAAAAAAGTATATGAAGAAGAAGAAGAAGAAGAAGTAGAAGAAGACAAAAAAGAAGAAGAAGACAAAGAAAAAAAAGAACATGAAGAAGAAAAAGAAGACGAGGAAGAGGCAGGAGAAGAAAAGGAAGAAGAAGAAGAAGAAGAAGAAGAAAAAGGAGAAGTTGAAGAAAAAGAAGAGGAATAAGAAGAAGAAGACATAGGAGGAGGGGAAGAAGAAGGAGATGATAATGAAGAAGAAGAATAAGACATAAAAGTAAAAGAAGAAGAAGAAGAAGAAGAAGAAAAAGAAGAAGAAGAGGAAGAAGAAGAAGAAGCAAAAAAGAAGATGAAGAACAAGACAAGTAAGAATGAGAACCTGAAGAATAAGAAGAAGAAGATGATGATGAAGAAGAAGATGAAGAATAACAATAAGAAGAAATGAAGAAGAAGTAGAAGAGAGTGAAGGAGTAGAAGTAGAAGAAGAAGAAGAAGAAAAAGAAGAAGAAGAAGAAAAGACAAAGAAAAGTAGGAAAAAGAAGAGGAACACGGAGAAAATGAAGAAGAAGAGTAAGATGAAAAAGACGAGGAAGAAAGTGATGATTAAGAAGAAGAAGAATAAGAATACGAAAAAGAAGAAGGAGAAGAAGAAAAAGGAGGAGGAGGAGAAGGAGAAGAAGAAGATGGAGAAGAAGAAGTAAAAGAAGATGTAGAAGAGGAAGAAGAAGATGATGATGAAGAAGAAGAAGAAGAAAAAGAAGAAGTTGTAGAAGAAAACAAGAAGAAGAAGAAGAAAATGAAGAAGATGAAAAAGTCAAAGAAGAAGAAGAAAACAAAGAAGTGGAAACAGAACAAGATGAAGAAGAAGAAGAAAGAATAACAGGAAGAAGACAAAGAAGAAGAAGAAGAAGAAGATGAAGAAGAAGAAGATGAAGAAGAGGAGGTGGAAGAAGAAGAAGAACAAGAAGCAAAAATAGAAGAAGTAGAAGAAATGAAGAAGAAGAAGAGTAAGAAGAAGAACAGAAGAACAAGAGGAAGAAGATAAGAAGAAGGAAATGAAGAAGAAGAAGAAATAAAAGAAGACCAAGAAGAAGAACATGAAGTAGAAGAAGAAGGTTAAGAAGAAGAAGAAGAAGAAGAAAAATAAGAAGAAAAAGAAGAAGAAGAAGAAGACAAAGAAGAAAAAGAGGAAGAAGAAGAAGATGTAGAAGAAGAAGAACAAGAGGAAAGAAGAAGAAGAAGAGGATGAAGAAGAAGTAGCCGAAGAAGAAGAAAACAAAGAAGAAGAAGAAAAAGAGGAAGAAGAAGAAGAAGAAGAAGAAGAGAAAGAAGAAGAAGAAGAAGGAGAAGAAGACACAGAAGAAGATGTAAAAGAAGAAGATGAAGAAGGCAAAGAAGTTGAAGAAGATGAAGAAAAACAAGAAGCCGAAGACAAAGGAAAAGAAGAAGAAGTAGAAGAAGATGAAGACAAAGAAGAAGAAGAAGAAGAAGAAAATGAAAATGATGGAAAAAAAGAGAAAGAGAAGAAGAAGAAGAAGAAGAAGAAGAAGGAGAAGAAAAGTATATGAAGAAGAAGAAGAAAAAGAAGTATAAGAAGAAAAAAGAAGAAGAAGAAGACGAAGAAAAAGAAGAAGAACATGAAGAAAAAGAAGAGGAGGAAGAGACAGGAGAAGAAAAGGAAGAAGAAGAAGAAAACGATGAAAATGAAGAAGAAGAAGAAGAAGAAGAAGACGAAGAAGTGGAAGAAGAAGAAGAAGTAGAAAACAAAGAAGAAGAAGAGGAACAAGAAGAAGAAGAAGGAGACAAACAATAAGAAGAAGATGAAGAAGAAGAACAACAAAAAGAAGAGAAAGCCGAAAAAGAAAAAGAAGAACAAGATTAGGAAGACGAAGAAAAAGAAGTAAAAGAAGAAATAGAAGAAAAAGGAGAAGTTGAAGAAAAAGAAGAGGAATAAGAAGAAGAAGACAGAGGAGGAGTGGAAGAAGAAGAAGATGATAATGAAGAAGAAGAAGAAGACTTAAAAGTAAAAGAAGAGAGAAGAAGAAGAAGAAGAAGAAGAGGAAGAAGAAGAAGAAGAAGAAGCAAAAAAGAAGATGAAGAACAAGACGAGTAAGAAGAAGAAGAAGAGGAAGAATAAGAATAAAAAAAGGAGAAGAAGAAGAAGAAGAAAGAGGAGGAGGGAGGAGGAGAAGAAGGAAGACAAAGTAGAAGAAATAAAGAAGATGAAGAAGAGAAGAAGAAGAAGATGAAGAAGAAGAAGAACAAGAAGAAGAAAAAGAAGAAGAAGTTGTGGAAGAAAAGAAGAAGAAGAAGAGAATGAAGAAGATGAAGAAGTCAAAGAAGAAGAAGAAAACGAAGAAGTGGAAACAGAACAAGATGATGAAGAAGAAGAAAGAATAATAGGAAGAAGACGAAGAACTAGAAGAAGACAAAGAAGAGAAGAAGAGAAGACGAAAAAGAAGAAGACGAAGAAGAGGAGGTGGAAAAAGAAGAAGAAGAAGAAGATGAAGTAAAAGTAGAAGAAAGGAAGAAGTAGAGGAATAAGAAGAAGAAGAAGAAGAGGAAGAAGGAAAACGACGAAGAAGAAATAAAAGAAGACCAAGAAGAAGAACATGAAGAAGAAGAAGAGGTTTGAAAAAGAAGAAGAAGAAGAACAAAAAGAAGAAGAAGAAAAAAGAAGAAGTCAAAGAAGAAGAATGTGCAGAGGAAGAAGGAGAAGAAGAAGAAGAAGAAGATGTAGAAGAAGAAGAATAAGAGGAAGAAGAAGAAGAAGAGGACAAAGAAGAGAAGCTAAAGAAGAAGAAAACAAAGAAGAAGAAGAAGAAAAAGAGAATAAGAAGAAGAAGAGGAAGAAGAAGAGAAAAGAAGAAGAAGAAGGAGAAGAAGACGCAGAGGAAGAACTAGAAGACGAAGAAGAAGAAGAAGAAGATAGTGGAAGAAGAACAAGAAGAAGACCAAGAAGAAGAAGAAGAAGAAGAAGAAGAAGAAGAAAAAGAAGAAGAAAAAGAAGAAGAATAAAAAGAAGAACAAGAAGAAGAAGAAGAAAAGAAGAAGAAGAAGAGAAAGAAGAAGAAGAATGAGAAGGAGATGAAGAAGAAGAAAAAGAAGATGAAGAGGAAGAAGAAGGAGAAGAAAAAGTAAAAGAAGAAGAAGAAGAAGAAAAAGAATAAGGAGAGAGGAAGTAGGAGAACGAGAAGATGAAGAAAAAGAGGAAGAAGAAGAAGAAAAAGAGGAATAAACATAACAAGATGAAGGAAGAAGAAGAAGACAAAGAAGGAGAAGTAGAAGAAGAAGAAGAAGAAAGAAGAAGAAGTAGAAGTCGACGAAGATGAGGATTGCAAAGAAGAAGAAGAAGAAGAAGAAGATGAAGAAGAAGAGGAAAACGAAGAAGAAGAAGAAGGAGAAGAAGAAGACAAAGAAGAGGAAGACGGAGAAGTGGAAGAAGAAGAAGAAAAAGAAGAAGAAGAAGAAGAAGTAGAAGAAGAAGAAGAAGAAGAAGAAGAAGAAGAAGAAAAAGAAGAAGAAATAGAGAAGAAGAATAATAAGAACAAGAAGTTGAAAATAAAGAAGAAGAAGATGATGATGGACAAGATGAAGAAGATGAAGATGAAGAAGAAGATGAAGGACAAAGAATATGAAGAAGAAGAAGAAAAGTGGAAGAGGAAGAAGACAAAGATGAGGAAGAAGAAGCTGAAGAAGAAGACGAAGGAGAAGAAGAAGAGGAAGTTATAGAAGAAGAAAAGGAAGAAAAAGAAGAAGAAAAAGACAAATGAGACGAAGAAGAAGTAGAAGGAGAAGAAGAAGAAGAAGAAGATGATGAGGATGATGAAGAAGAAGAACAAGAAAATGAAAATGTGGGAAATGAAGAAGGAGAAGAAGAAGTAGAAGAAGAAAAAGAAAAAGAAGGAGAAGAAGAAGACGAAGAAAATGAAGAAGAAGAATATGAAGAAGAATAAGAAGAACACAAAGATGCAGACGAAGAAGTGGAAGAAGGAGAAAAAAAAAGATTATGAAGAAGAAGAACAAGAACAAGAACAAGAAGAAGAAGAAGGCGAAGAAGAAGATGAAAAAACAAAAGAGAAGAAGAAACCGAAGGAAGAAAAAGAAGAAGAAGAAGAAGAAGATGAAGAAGAAGAAGTTTTAGAAGGAGGAGGAGGAGAAGAAGAAGAAGAGAAAGAAGGAGAAGAAAAGAAGAAGAAGAAGAAGATGATGATGATGAAGAAGAAGAAGAAGAAGAAGAAGAAGAAGAAGGAGAAGAAGAAGAAGAAGAAGAAGAAGAACAAGAAAAAGAATTAGAAGAAGAAGAAGAAGAAAAAGAATTAGAAGAAGAAGAAGAAGAAGAAGAAGATGATGATGATGATGAAGGGAAAGAAGAAGAAATAGAAGAAAAGTAAAAGAATTGAAATATGAAGAAGAAGAAGAGGAAGAAGAAGAATAATAAGAAGAAGTAGAAGACGAGGAACAAGAAGAAGAAAAAGAAGACAAAGGAGAAGAATAGGAAGAAAAAGAAGAAGAAGAATATGAGTAAGAAGAAGAAGAAGGAGAAGAACCAGAAGAAGTAGAAGAAGAAGTTATAGAAAAAGAAGAAGACGACAAAGAAGAAGAAGACGAAGAAGAGGAAGATGAAGAAGAGGAAGACAAAGAAGGAGGAAGAAGAAAAACGAAAAAGAAGAAGAAGAAGAAGAAAAAAAAAGAATAGGAAGCGAATGATGAAGAGTAAGAAGAAGATTAAGAAGAACAAGAAGACTAAGAAGAAGTAGATGAAGAAGAACAAGAAGTAGGAGGAAGAAGAGGAAGACCATGAAGAAGAAGGAGAAGAAGAAGAAGATGATGATGATGATGAAGAAGAAGAAGATAAAGAAGAAGAAGAGCAAGAAGAACAAGAAGAACAAGAAGAAGAAGAAATAGAAGAAGATGAAGAAAAGAAGAAGAAGAAGAAGAGGAAGAGGAAGACAAAGGAGGTGGAGGGGGAAGGAGGTGAGGGAGAAGAGGAAGAAGAAGAAGAAGAAGAAGAAGGAGATGAAGAAGAAGAAGGTGAATAAGAAGAAGATGAAGAAGAAGAAGAAGAAGATGTAGAAGAAGAAAATGGATGATGAGGAAGAAGAAGATGGAGAAGAGGATGAATAAGTAGAAAACTTTAAGAAGAAGAAGAATTAGAAGAAGAAGAAGAAGAAGAAGGAGAAGGAGATGAAGAGAAGAAAAGAAGAATAAGAACAAGAAGAAGATGAAGAAAAAGAAGAAGATGAAGAAGAAGAAGAAGAAGAAGAAGACAAAGAAGAAGAAGAAGAGGAAGAAGAAGACAAAGAAGATGAAGAAGAAGAAGAAGAAAAATAAGAAGAAGAAGAAGAAATGAATTAGAAGAAGATGATGAAGAAGAAGAAGAACAAGAAGAAGTAGAAGAAGAAGAAGATGAGGAAGTGGAAGAAGAAGAAGATGATGAAGAAGCTGAAGAAGGTGAAACGAAGAAGAAGAAGAAGAAGACGAAGACAAAGAAGAGAAAGAAGAGGACGAAGCAGAAGAAGATGAAGAAGAAGAAGTACAAGAAGAAGAAGAAGAAGTAGAAGAAGATGAAGAAGAAGAAGAAGAGGAGGAAGAAGTAAAAAAACAAGAAGGAGAATAAGAAGAAGAAGAAGGCATAGAAGAAGAAGAAGAAGAAGACGAAGAATAAGAAGAAAAATAAGAAGAAGAAGAAGAAGAAGAAGAAGAAGAAGAAGAAGAAGAATAAGAAGAATAAGAAGAAAAAAAGAAGATGAAGATGATGAAGAAGAAAAAGATAAGCAAGATTAAGAAGAAGAAAAATAAGAAGTCAAAGAATAAAAAGTTGAAGGATGAAGAAGAAGAAGAATAAGATGAAGAAGAACAAAAAGAAGGCAAAGAAGGCAAAAGGAAGTGGAGGAGGAGGAGGAGAATAATAAAATATAGAAGAAGAAGATGAAGAAGAAGAAGAAGAAGAAAGAAGAAGAAAGAAGAAGAAGAAGAAAAAAAGAAGAAGAAGAACAAGAGGAATAAGAAGAAGACAAAAATGAAGAAGAAGACGAAGAAGAATAAGAGGAACAAGAAGAAGGAGGAAAAAAGAAGAAAAGACGAAGAAGAAGAAGAATAAGAATAAGAATAAGAAGAAGGAAGAATATCACGAAGAAGAAGAAGAAGAAGGAAGAGATGCAGATGGAGAAGTAGATGAAGATAAAAATGGAGGAGGAGAAGAAGAAGAAGAAGAAAAGGAAGAAGATGCAGAAGAAAGGTCAAAGTAGAAGAAGATGACAGAAAAGAAGAAGAAAAAGGTGAAGAAGAAGATGTCAAAGAAGTAAAAGAAGAAGAAGGTGAAGAAGAAGAAGAAGAAGAGAAAGAAGAAGTAAAAGAAGAAGAAGAAGAAGACAAAGAAGAAATATTAGAGGAGGAAGAAGAAGAAGAAGAAGAAGAAGATGATAATGACAAAGAAGAGGAAGAAGATGATGATTATTATTATGATGATGATGATGATAAGAAGAAGATGAACAACAACAAGAGGAGGAAGAAGAAGAAGAAGCATAAGAAGCAGAAATAGAAGAAAACAATAATAAAAAAGAACAAGAAGAAAAGGAATAAAATAAAGAAAAAGAAGAAGAAGAAGAAGTAAACATATGAAAAATAACGTAAGAAGAAGCAAGTGAAGAGCAAGAAGAAAATTACTAAGAAACATAAGAAGAAGAGATGAAGAAGAAGAATTGGTTGAAAAAGTAGAAAAAGACGAAGAAAGAGAAGAAGAAGAAAAAAGAGAAGAAGAAGGACAAGAATAAGAAAAAGATGAAGAAGAAGGAGGAGATACAGAATAAGAAGAAAAGGACTAAGAAGAAGAAGAAGAAAAAGAAGAGGAAGTAAAGAAGAAGAACAAAAAGAAGTAATGTAGAAGAAGAAGAAAGAATAAAAGAAGAAGAAGAAGGAGAAGGAAGAAGAGGAAGAAAAAGAAGAACAACAAGAAGAAAAAGAATAAGAAGACTAAGAACAAGAAGAAATAGGAGAAAAAGAAGGAAGAATGAAGAGAAGAAGAAGAAGAAGAAGAAGGAGAATGAGAAGAAGAAAAGAAGAAGAAGAAGAGAAAGAAGTAGAAGAGGGAGAAGAAGAAGAAGAAAAAGAAGAAGATTGAAGAGAAAGAAAAAGGAGAAGAAAAGTAAAAGAAGAAGAACAACAACAAGAAGAAGAATAAGGAGGAGAGGAAGGGAGGACAAGGAGAGGAAGAAGAAAAAGAAG
>JAIUJO010002223.1:0-2500 GCA_023846275.1 Vanilla planifolia
AAAGAGGAAGAAGTAGTAGAAGAAGAAGAAGAAAAGGTAAAAGAAGAAGAAGAAGAAGAGGAAAAAGAAGAAGAAGAAGAGGAAGAAGAAAAGAAGAAGAAGAAGAAGAAGAAGTAGAAGAATTTGAAGAAGAAGGAAAAAATAAAACAGAAGAAGAAGTGGAAAAAGTAGAATAAAAAGAAGAAGACGAAGAAGGTGAAGCAGTTGATGGAGAAGAGTAAGAATTAGAAGAAGAAGAAGAAGAAGGAGAAGAAGAAGATGAAGAAGAAGAAGGAGAAGAAGAAGATGAAGAAGAAGAAGTAGAAGACAAATAAGAAGAAGAAAACAAAGAAGAAGAAGTAGAAGAAAAAGAAGAGGAGGAAGAAGAAGTAGTAGAAGAAGAATAAGAGTTAGAATTAGAAGAAGAAGAATAATAAGCAGAAGAAGAATAAGAAGAAGAAGAAGAAGAAGAAAAAGAAGAAAGAGAAGGAGAAGAAGAAGAAGAGGGAGAAGAAAGAGGAGGAGAAGAAGGGGAAGAAGAATGAGAAGAAGAAGAAGGTGATGAAGAAGAAGAACAAAAAGAAGAAAAAGATGATTAAGATGACGATGAAAAAGATGATGTAGAAGAAGAAGAAGAAGAAAATGAAGAAGAAGAAGAAGAAGAAGAAAAAGAAGAAGAAGAAAAAGAAGAGGGAGAAGAAGAAGAAGAAGAAGAGGTAGTAGAAGAAGATGATGAAGAAAAAGTAGCAGAAGAAGCAGACTAAGAAGTAGAAGATGAAGAAGAAGAAGAAGGAGGAGAAGAAGAAGAAGAAGAAGAAGAAGAATGAGAAGAAGAAGTAGAAAAAGAAGAAGAAGAAGAAGAAGAAGAAGATGATGATGATGAAAAAGAAGCTAAAGAAGAAGAAGACTAAGAATGAGAAGATGATGATGAAGATGAAGACGTAGAAGAAGGAGAAGAAAAAGAAGAATAAGGTTAAGGAGAAGAAGAAGAAGAAGAAGAAAACGAAGAGGAAGAAAAAGAAGAAAAAGAAGAAAGAAGATGATGATGATGAAGAAGAGCATGTAGAAGTAGAAGAAGAAGAGCAAGGATTAGAAGAAGAAGAAGAAGGAGAACAAGCTATAGTAGAAGGAGGAGAAGAAGAAGAAGAAGAAGATGTAGTAGTAGTAGTACTAGTTGTAGAAGAAGAAAAAGAAGAAGAAGAAGAGGAAGAAGAAGAAGAAGAAGGAGAAGAAGAAGAAGATTTAGGACAAGAAGGAGAATAAGAATTTCAAGAAGAAGAAGAACAAGATGAAGAAGAAGTATTAGTAGAAGAAGAAGAAGATGATGAAGAAGAAGAAGAACGAAAATAAGGAGGAGAAGAAGAAGATTTAAAAAAAGAAGGAGAAGAAGAAGAAAGTGAAGATGAAGAAGTAGTAGTAGAAGAAGAAGAATTAGAAGAAGAAGAGGAAGAAGAAAAAAAGTGGTATTAATTGAAGAAAATCAAAAAGAAGAAGAAGACGAAGAAGAAAAAGAAGAACAAGAAGAAGAAGAAGAAGAGGAAGAAGAAGAACTCGAATAAGAAGAAGAAGAAGAAGTAGAAGTAGAAGAAAAAGAAGAAGAAGAAGAACAAAAAGAAGTAAAGGAGAGAGAAGAAGTGAAAGAGGTAGAAGAAGTAAAAGTTGAAGTAGTAGTAGTAGTTATAGAAGAAGAAGAGAAAGAAGAAGAAGAAGAGAAGAGGAAAAGGATGAAGAAGAAGAGGAAGAAGAAAAAGGACAAGAAGAAGAAGTAGAAGAATTGGAAGAAGAAGAAGGAAGAAAGTGAAGATGAAGTAGTAGTAGAAGAAGAAGAATTAGAAGAAGAAGAAGAAGAAGAAGAAGAAGAAGAAAAAGAGGTATTAATAGAAGAAAATCAAGAAGAAGAAGACAAAGAAGAAAAAGAAGTACAAGAAGAAGAAGAAGAAGTGGAAGAAGAAGAAGTGAAATAAGAAGAAGAAGCAGAAGTAGAAGTAGAAGAAAAAGAAGAAGAAGAAGAACAAAAAGAAGTAAAGGAGAGAGAAGAAGTGGAAGAGGTAGAAGAAGAAGTAAAAGTTGAAGAAGAAGAAGAAGTAGAAGAGGAAAAGAATGAAGAAGAAGAGGAAGAAGAAAAAGGACAAGAAGAAGTAGAAGAATTGGAAGAAGAAGAAGAAAACAAAGAGGAAGAAGAAGAAGTGGAAGAAGTAGAAGAAATAGAAGAGGTAAAAGAAGAAGAAATAGAAGAAGAAGAAGAAGAAGAAGAAGGAGAAGAAGAAGGAGAAGAAGAAGGAGAAGAAGGAGAACAAGAAAAAGAAGAAGAAGAAGAAGAAGAAGAAGAAGAAGAAGAAGAAAATGAAGAAGAAGAAGAATAAGATGAATAAGAAGATGAAGAAGAGGGAAAGAAAAAGAAGAAGAAGAAGAAGTTAAAGATGAAGAAGAAGAAGATGGAAAAGAAGAAGAAGAAGAAGAAGAAGAAGAAAAAGAAGAAGAAGAAGATTTAGAATAAGAAGAAAAAGAAGATGAAAAAGAA
>JAIUJO010002223.1:7500-20000 GCA_023846275.1 Vanilla planifolia
AAGAAGAAGAAGAAGAAGAAGAAGAAGAAGAAGAATAAGATGAAGAAGATGAAAAAGATGAAGATGAAGTGAAAGCCGAAGAAGAAGAAGAAGAAGAAGAAGGAGAAGAAGAAGAAAAAGAAGTAGAAGAAGAAGAAAAAAAAGAAGAAGTAAGGGAAAAAGAAAAAGTGGAAGTGGTAGAAGAAAAAGTAAATTAAGAAGAAGTAGAAGAAGACGAAGAAGAAGATGATGATGATGATGACGAAGCACAGGAAGAAGTAGAAGAAGAAGAAGGAGAAGAAGAAGAAGAAGAAGAAGAAGAAGAAGAAAAAGAAGTGTAAGAAGAAGAAGAAGAAGAAGTAGTAGTAGTAGTAGAAGGATAAGAAGAAGAAAAAGAAGAAGAAGAAGAAGAAGAAGAAAAAGAAGTAGAAGAGAAAGAAGTTGAAGATGAAGAGGAAGAAGAAGATGAAGAAAATGAAGAAGAAGAAGAAGAAGGGGAAGAAGCAGAAGATGAAGAAGAAGAAGAAGAAGAATAAGAAGAAGAGGAGGTAGAAGAAATTGAAAAAGAAGAATTAGAAGAAGAAGAAGAAGAAGTGGATGCCGAAAATGAAGAAGTAGTAGTAGTAGTTGAAGAAGAAGAAGAAGAAGAAAAAGAAGCAAAAGAATAGGAAGATGATGATGAAGAAGAAGAAAAAGATAAAGAAGAAGTAAGAGAAGAAGAAGAAGAAGTAGAGCAAAAAGAAGAAGTGGAAGAGGTAGAAGAAGTAAAAGAAGAAGATAAAGAAGCAGAAGAAGCGGCAGGAGAAGAAGAAGAAGTATAAGAAGATGAAAAGGAAGAAGGAGAAGAAAAAGAAGAAGAGAAAGGAGAATAAGAAGTAGTAGTGGAAGAAGAAGAAGATGAAGAAGTAATAGTAGAAAAGAAGAAGAAGATGATGAAGAAGAAGAAGAAGAAGAAAAAGAAGTAAAAGAAGAAGAAAAGAAGATGAAGAAGGGGAAGAAGAAGATGAAGAAGGAGAAGGAGAAAAAGAAGAAGAAGAAGAAGAAGAAGAAGAAGAATTAGAAGTAGTTGTAGAAGAAGAAGAAGATGATGATGATGAAGAAGAAGAACAAGAACAAGAAGAAGAAGACAAAAGAAGAAGAAGAAGAAGAAGAAGAAGAAGAGGAAGAAGAAGGAGAAGAATAAGAGGAAGAAGAGGAGGAAAAAGAAGAAGAAGAAGAAGATGATGAACAATAAGAAGAAGTTGAAGAAGTAGAAGTGGAGGAAGAAGGTGAAGAAGAAGAAGAAAAAGAAGAAGATGAAGAACAAGAAGGACAAGAAGAAAATGAAGAAGAAGAAGAAGTAAAAGAAGAAATAGTAGAAGAATAAGAAGCAGAAGAAGAAAAAAAAGAAGAAAAAGAGCAAGAAGAAGATAAAGAAGAAGAAGAAGACGAGGAAGAATAAGAGGAAGAAGTAGAATAATAAGGAGAAGAAGCAGATGAAGAAGAAAAGTAGTAAAAGAAGAAGTAGTAGAAGAACAAAAACAAGAAGAAGAAGAAGAAGATGAAGAGGTAGAAGAAGAAGAAGAAGAAGAAGAAGAAAAAGTAGAAAGAGGAGTAGTAGAAGAAGAAGAAGAACTGGAACAAGGATAAGGGGTAGTAGTAGAAGAAGAAGAAGAAGATAGTGATGATGATGATGACGATGAAAAGAAGGACAAGAAAAACTAGAAGAAGTTGCTGTTGAAGAAGGAAAAGAAGAAGTGGAAGAGGAAAAAGAAGAAGTGGAAGAAGAAGAAGAAGCAGTAGAAGATGAAGAAAAAGACGAAGAAGAAGAAGAAGTAGTAGAAGGAGAAGAAGATCAAGAAGATGAAGAAGAAGTAGATGAAGAAGAAGAAAAAGAAGATGAAGAAGAAGAAGAAGGAGAAGAAGATGAAGAAGAAATAGATGAAGAAGAAAAAGAAAAAGAAGATGAAGAAGAAGAAGAAGGAGAAGAAAATGAAGAAGAAGAAGTAGAAGAAGTAGAAGAAGAAGTAGAAGAAGAAGAAGAAGAAGGAGATGAAGAAGAAGAAGGAGAAGGAGAAGAAGTAGAAGTAGTAGAAGAAGAAGAAGATGAAGAAGAGGAAGAAGAAGAAGATGATGAAGAAGAAAGAGTAGAAGAAGAAGAAGAAGAAGAAAAAGAAGAAGAATAAGTATAAGAAGAAGAATAACAAGAACAAGAAAAAAAAGAAGAAGAGGTAAAAGAAGAAGAAGAAAAAAAGAGAAAAAGAAGAAGAACAAGAAGTAGAAGAAGAAGAAGAAGAAGAAGTTGATGAAGAAGAAGAAGTAGAAGAAACAGAAGAAGAAGATGAAGAAGAAGAAGAACAAGAAGAAGAAGTAGAAAAGCAGAAGAAGAAGATGAAGAAGAACAAGAACAAGAAGAAGAAGAAGAAGAAGAAGTAGAAGAAGAAGAAGAGGAAGAAGAAGTAGAAGAAGGAGAAGGAGAAGGAGAAAAAGAAAATTAAGAAGAAAAAAAAGATGTGAAGAACCAGAAGAAAAATAAGAAGAAGTAGAAGAAGCAGAAGAAGAAGAAGAAGAAGGAGAAGAAGAAGAAGAAGAAAAACAACAAGAAGAAGAAAAAGAAGAACAAGAAAAAGAAGATGAAGAGGAAGCAGAACATCTAGAAGAAGAAGAAGAAGAGGAAGAAGAAGGAAAAAAAATAGAAAGAGAAGGAGTAGAAGAAGAAGTAGGAAAAGAATAAAGAGTAGTAGAAGAAGAAGAAAAGAAGAAGAAGAAGAAGAAGAAGATGATGATGATGAAGAAGAATAAGAAGAAGAAGATTAAGAAGAAGAAGAAGAAGAAGAAGATGCTGATGAAGAAGAAAAAGAAGAAGAAGATGAAGAGGAAGAAGAAGAAGAAGAAGAAGTAGTATAAGACAAAGAAAAAGATGAAGTAAGAGAAGAAGAAGTAGAAAAAGAAGAAAAAGTTCAAGAAGATGAAGAAATAATAGATGAAGAAGAAGAAGAAGCAGAAGAAGAAGAAGAAGAAGAAGAAGAAGAAGAAAATGATGAAGAACAAGTAGAAGAAGAAGTAGAAGAAGAAAAAGAAGAAAAGAAGAAGAAGAAGAAGAAGAGGAAGAAGAAGAAAAACAAAAAGAAAAAGAAGGAAAAGAAGTTGAAGGAAAAAAAGAAGAAGAGGAGGAAGAAGAAGAAGAACAAGAACAAGGGGAAGACGAAGGAATGATGAAGGATAAGAAGAAGAAGAAGAAGAAGAAGAACAAGAAGAAGAGGAAAAAAATGAAGAAGAAGAAGAGGAGGAAGAAGAAGGAGAAGAAGGTTATGATGAAGAAAAAGAAAAAGACAAAGAAGTAGATGAATAAGAAGAAGAAGAAAATGAAGGAGGATGAGGAGGAGGAAGAGAAGAAGTAGTAGAAGAAGAAGTTGAAGAAGAAAAAGAAGAAGTAGAAGAAGTTGAAGAAGAAGTAGTAGAAGAAGGAGATTTCAAGAAGAGGAAGAAGAAGAAGAAGCAGAAGAAGTAGAAGAAGAAGAATAATAATAAGAAGAAGAAAAAGTAGTACTAGAAGATGAAGAAGAAGAAGATTTTGATGATGAAAAAGAAATGAAGAAGAAGAAGAAGAAGAAGAAGAGGAAGAAGTAGAAGAAGAAATAAAAGTAGAAGAAGAAGGAGAAGAAGATAAAGAAGTAGAAGAGGAAAAAGAGGAAGAGGTAGAAGTAAAAGAAGACTAAGAAGAAGTAGTAGTAGTAGTAGAAGAAGAAGAAGAAGAAGAAGTACAAGAAGAAGAAGAAGGAGAAGAAGAAGAAGAAGAAGAAGAAGAAGAAGAAGAAGAACAAGAAGGAGATGAAGAAAGAGAAGAAAATGAAGAAGGGGAAGAAGAAGAGGAAGAAGAAGAAGAAGAAGAAGAAGAAGTGAAGAAGAAGAAGAGAAAGAAGAAGAAGAAGAAGTAGAAGTAGAAGAAGAAGAAGATGATGAGGAAGAAATGGAAGAAGAAGAAAAACTAGAAGTGGAGCACAAAGAAAAGAAGAAGAAGAAGAAGAAGATGATGATGATGATGATGATGAAGAAGAAGAACAATAAGATGAAGAAGAAGGAGAAAAAGAAGAAGAAGAAGAAGAGAAAGAAGAAGAAGCAGAAGAGGAAAAGGAAGAAGAAAAGGAAGAAGAAGAAGAAAGACGAAGAAGAAGAAAGAAGAAGAAGAAGAAGTAGAAGGAGAAGTAGAAGGAGGAGAAGAAGAAGAAGATGAAGAAGAAGAAGAAGATGAAGAAGAAGAAGGAGAGGAAGAAGCAGAAGAAGAAGAAGAAGAAGAAGAAGTAAAAGAAGAAGAAGAAGAAGAAGAGGAGGTAGAGGAAGTAGTAGAAGATGAAGAATTAGAAGAAGACAAAGAAGAAGAAAATGAAGAAGTTCAAGAAGTAAATGAACAAGAAGTAGTAGAAGAAGAAGAAGAAGAAGAAGAAGAAGAAGAGGAAGAAGAAGATGAAGAAGAAGAAAAATTTGAAGAAGTAAAAGAAAATGAATAAGATGAAGAAGAAGAAGAAGAAGAAGTGAAAGTGGAAGAAAAAGAAGTAGAAGAAAGAGAAGTAGAGGAAAAAGAAGAAGTGGGAGATCTAGAAGAAAAAGTAAAAGAAGTAGTAGTAGTAGAAGAAGAAGAAAAGAAGAAGAAGAAGAAGTACAAGAAGTAGAAGAACATGAAGAAGAAGAGGAGGAAGAAGAAGAAGAAGAAGATGATGATGATGATCAAGAAGGTGAAGAAGATGTAGAAGAAGAAGAAGAAGAAGAAGAAGAAGGAGAAGAAGTAGAAGAGGAACAAGAAGATGAAGAATAAGAAGAAGTAGAAGTAGTAGTAGAAGAAGAAGAAGAAGAAGAAGAAGAAGAAGAATAAGAAGAACAAAGAAGAAGAGGAAGTAGAAGAAGAAGAAGAAGAAGAAGAACAAGTGCAAGCATAAGAAGGAGAAGAAGAAGAATAAGAAGATGAAGAAGAAGAATATGAGGAAGAAAAGGGGAAGATGAAGATGATGAAGAACAATCAAGAGAAGTAGACGAAGAAGAAGAAGAAGAAGAAGAAGAAGAAGAAGAAGAAGAAGAAGAAGAAGAAAAGGAAGAAGAAGAAGAAGAAGATGAAGTGAATAACGAAGAAGTAGTAGAATAAGATGTAGAGAAGAAGAAGAAGAAGAAGAAGCAAAAGAAGAAGTAGAAGAAGAAGAAGAGGAGGAAGAAGAAGAAGAAGAAGAAGAAGAAGAAGAGGAGGAAGTAGAAGAAGAATAACAAGATGAAGTAGAAGAAGAAGAAAGAGAGGAAGAAGAAGAAGAAGAAGAAGAAAAATAAGAAGAAGAAGAAGAGAATGACGAAAAAGAAGAAGAGAAAAAAGAAGAAGGGAAGAAGAAGAAGAAAAAGAAGAACAAGTAAAAGAAGTAGAAGAAGAAGAAGAAGAAGAAGAAATGGAAGAAGAAGAAAAAGAAGAAGTAGAAGATGTGGAAGACAAAGAAAAGAAGAAGAAGAAGAAGAAGATGATGATGATGAAGAAGAAGAAGATTAAGAAGAAGAAGAAGAAGATTAAGAAGAAGAAGAAGAAGAAGAACTTGTAGAGATAGAAGAGGAAGAAGAAGAAGAGGAAGAAAAAATGAAGAAGAAAAAAAACAATAAGAATAAGAAGAAGAAGATAGGGAAGAAAAACAAGAAGAATAAAGAGAAGGAGAGGAAGAGGAGAAAGAAGAAGCAGAATAAGAAGAAGAAGAAGAAGAGGAAGAAGAAGAAGAAGAAGAATAGGAAGAGATAGAAGTAGTAGAAGAAGAAGAATTAGAAGTAGTAGTAGAAGAAGAAGAAGAAAAGAAGAAGTGGAAGAAGAAAATGAAGCAGAAGTAGTAGAAGAAGAAGAAGAGGAAGAAGAGGAGGAAGAAGAAGAAGAAGAAGAAGAAGAGGAAGAAGAAGATGATGAAGAAGAAAAAGTTAAAGAAGTTAAAGAAAAACAAGAAGAAGAAGTGGTAGATGTAGCAGAAGAAGTAAAAGAAGAAGTAGTAGTAGAAGAAGAAGAAGATAAAGAAGAAGTAGAAAAAGAAAATGAAGAAGAGGATGAAGAAGATGAAGAAGAAGAAGAAGAAGAAGAAGAAGAAGAATAATAAGAAGAAGAAGATGATGATGATAATAAAGAAGAAAAAGAAGAAGAAGAAGAAGAAGAAAATGAAGACGAAGATGAAGATTAAGAAGAAGAAGAAGAAGAAGAAGATGATGAGAAAGAAGAAGAAGGAGAAGGAGAAGAGGAAGAAGAAGAAGATGAGGAAGAACAAGATGAAGGAGAAGAAGAATATGGAGAAGATGAAGAAGATGAAGAAGAAGTAGAAGAAGGGAAAGACTAAGAAGAAGAACAAGAACAAGAAAAAGAAAGAGGAGAAGTAGAAGAAGAAGGAGAAGGAGAAGAAGAAAAAGAAGAAGAAAAAGCACAAGAAGAAGAAAAAGAAGAAGTAAAAGAGGTGGAAGAAGAAGAAGAAGAAGAGAAAGAAGAAGTCAAAGAACAAAAAGAAGAGGAAGATTTTGAAGAAGAAGAAGATGAAGACGAAGAAAAAGCAGAAGAAGAAGATGACTAAGAATAAGATGTAGAAGATGGAGAAGTCGAAGAAGAAGTAGAAGAAGAAGAAGACGGAGGAGGAGAAGGAGAAGAAGAAGAAGAAGAAGAAGAAGACAAAGAAGAAGAAGATGAGGAAGAAAAAGTTGATGATGAAGAAGAAGGAGAATAATAATAATAATAGCAAGAATTAGAAGAAGATCAACAACAACAACAAGTAGTAGTAGAAGAAGAATAAATAGTTATAGTAGTAGTAGTAGTAGTAAAAGAAGAAGATGGAAAAGATGTAGAAGAAGAAGAAGAACAAGAAGGAGAAGAGGAAGAAGAAGAAGTACAAGAAGGAGAAGATGTTGAACAAGAAGGAGAAGAAGATGAAGAAGTAGAAGAAGAAGATGAAGAAGCAGTAGTAGTAGGAGAAGAAGAAGAAGAAGATGAAGAAGCAAAAGAAGAGGAAGAAGGTGAATAAGAAGAAGATAAATGGAAGAAGGAGAAGAAGAAGAAAGAGGAGATGAACAATAACATGTAGTAGAAGAAGTAGAAGAAGAAGAAGTATAATTAGAAGAAGAAAAAGAAGAAGAAAAAGGAGTAGATGAAGAAAATGAAGTAGTAGGAGAAGAAGTAGATCAAGAAGAAGAAGAAGAAGATGAAGGAGAAATAGAAGAAGAAGGAGAAGAAGAAGTAGAAGAAGAAGAAGAAGTAGAAGAAGAAGAAAGCGAAGAAGAAGAAGAAGTTGATGACGAAGATGAAGAAGAACAAAAGGAGTAAGAAGAAGACAAAGATGAAGAAGAAAAAGAAAAAGAAGAAGAAGAGGAAGAAGAAGAAGAAGAGGAAGAAGAAGTGGAAGAAGAAGAAAATGAAGAAGAAGGAGAAGAAGTAGAAGTATTAGAAGAAGAAGAGGATTAAGAAGAAGAATAAGAAATAGATGATGAAGAAGAAATAGTAGAAAAAGTAGAAGAAGAAGAAGGAAAAAAAGAAGAAAAATAAGTATATCAAGAAGAAGACCAAGAACAAGAAGAAAAAGAAGAAGTAGTAAAAGAAGAAGAAGAACAAGAAGTGGTATAAGAACATGAAGAAGTTGAAGAAGTAGTAGTAGAAGAAGAAGAAGAAGTAGAAGAAGAAGAAGAAGAAGGACAATAAGAAGAAGAAGCAGTGGAAGAAGAACTACAAGAAGAAGCAGATGAAGAAGTAGTTGTAGAAGAATAAGAAGGCAAAGAAGAAGATGAAAAAGAAGAAGAACAAAAGGAAGAAGAAATGAAGAACAAGAAGAAAAATAAAAAGAAGTAGAAGAAGAAGAAGTAACAGTAGTAGAAGGGGAAGAAGAAGAAGAAGAAAAAGAAGAAGAACAAAAGGAAGAAGAAGTGAAGAACAAGAAGAAAAATAAGAAGAACTAGAAGAAGTGGAAGAAGAAAAAGAAAAACAATAAGAAGAATGAGAAAAAGAAGAAGAAGAAGGAGAAGAAGTAGTAGTAGTAGTAGAAGAAGAAGAAGAAGAGGAAGAATAAGAAAATGATGAACAAGAAGAAGAAGGAGAAGAAGAAGAAGAACAAGATGTAGAACAAGAGGGAGAAGTAAAATATGAAGAAGAAGAAAAAGAAGTAAAAGAAGAAGATGAAGAAGTAGAAGCAGTAATAGGAGGAGAAGAAGAAGGAGAAGAAGAAGAAGAAGAAAAAGAAGGAAAAGAGGAAGAAGATGGAGAAAAAGAAGAAGATGAAAAAGAAGTTGAAGAAGAATATAGAGAAGATGAAGAAGAAGAAGTAGTAGTAGAAGAAGAACAATAAGAAGAAAAAGATGAAGAAGAACAAGAGGAAGAAGAAGAAGAGATGTTAAAGAAGAAAAAGAAGAAAAAGAAAATGAGGAAGATGAAGAAGAAATCGAAGAAGTAGAAGAAGAAGAAGAAGAAGAAGAAGAAGAAGTGAAAGAAGAAGAAAAAGATGAAGGAGAAGAGGTAGAGGTACTAGAAGAAGAAGATGATCAAGAAGAAGAAGGAGAAGTAGATGATGAAGAAGAAAGAGTAGAATAAAAAGAAGAAGAAGAAGAAGAAAAGGAAGAAGAATAAGTATAAAAAGAAGAACAATTTGAACAAGAAGAAAAAGAAGAAGTCGAAGAAGAAGAAGAAAAAGAAAAAGGAGAAGAATTTATAAGAAGTTTAAGAAGAAGAAGAAGTATAAGTTAAAGAAGTAGAAGTGGAAGAAGAAGAAGAAGAAGAATAAGAAGCAGAAGAAGAAGAAGATAAAGTAAAAGATGAAGATGAAGAAGAAGAAGAAGAAGGAGAAAAAGAAGAAGAAGAAGAGGAAGAAGAACTAGAAGTACAAGTGGAAGAAGATTTACCAGTAGTAGAAGAAGAAGGAGAAGAAGAAGAAGAAAAAGAAGAGGTACAAAAAGAAGAAGAAGAAGAAGAAGAAGAAGAAGAAGAGGAAGAATTAGAAGAAGAAGAATAAAATGAAGAAGAAGAAGAAGAGGAAGAAGTAGAAGAAAAAGATAAAGAGGAAGAAGAAGAAGAAGTAGAAGAAGAAGAAGAATATGAATTAGAATAAGAAGAAGAAGAAGAAGAAGAACAAGAAGAACAAGAAGAATAAGAATAAGAAGAAGAAGAAGAAGAAGAAGAAGAAGAAGATGATGATGAATAACAAGAAGAAGAAGAATATGAAGAAGAAGAAGAAAAAGAACAAGAAGAAAGAGAATGAGAAGAGGAAGAAGAAGAAGAAGAAGGAGAAGAAGGGGAAAAAGAAGTAGAAGAAGAAGAAGAAAAACAATAAGAAGAAGAGGAAGAAGAGGAACAAGATAAAGAAGTAGAACAATAGGAAGAAAAAGAAGAAGAAGAAGAAGAAGTAGAAGAAGAAGAAGAAGAAGAAGAAGAAGACGAAGAAGAATATGATGATGGAGAAGAAGAAGAAGAAGAAAATGAGGATGAAGATGAAGATGAAGATGAAAAAAAAGAAGAAGAAGATGAGGAAGAAGAAGAAGAAGAAGGAGGAGAAGAAGAAGAAGATGATGATGATGATGAAGAACAAGATGAAGAAGAAGAAGAATATGAAGAAGAAAAAGAAGATGAAGAAGAAGTAGTAAAAGAAGAAGACTAAGAAGAAGAAGAAGAAGAAGAAAAAGAAAAAAGAGAAGAAGAAGTAGGAGAAGGAGAAGAAGAAAATGAAGAAGAAGAAGCAGAAGAAGACGAAGAAGAAGAAGAGGAAGAATAAGAGAAGAAGAAGAACAAGAACAAGAAGAAAACAATGAAGAAGAAGAAGACGAAGAACAACAACAACAAGAAGAAGAATTTGAAGAAGAAGAAGATGAAGATGAAGAAGAAGCAGAAGAATAAGAAGACTAAGAATAAGATGATAAAGAAGATGGAGAAGTTGAGCAAGAAGTAGAAGAAAAAGGAGGAGCAGAAGGAGAAGAAGAAGAAGAATAAGAAGTTGATGATGAAGAAGAAGTAGAAGAAGAAGAAGAATAATAATAATAAGAGCAAGAATTAGAATTAAAAGAAGAAGAAGAAGAACAACAACAACAACAAGTGGTAGTAGAAAGAGAAGAAAAAGAAGAAAAAGAAGTAGAAGAAGAAGGAGAAGAAGAAGAAATAGTTGTTGTAGTAGTAGTAAAAGAAGAAGAAGAAAAAGATGTAGAGGAAGAAGAAGAAGAATAAAAAGATGATGAACAAGAAGAAGAAGAACAAGCAGTAGAAGAGGAAGAAGAAGACATAGAAGAAGGAGAAGATGTAGAACAAGAACGAGAAGAAGAATATGAAGAAGAAGAAGAAGTAGAAGAAGAAGATGAAGAAAAAGTAGCAGTAGGAGAAGAAGAAGAAGGATAAGAAGAAGAACATGAAGATCAAAAGAAGAAGAAGAAGAAGAAGGTGAAGAAGAAGAAGATAAAAAGAAGAAGGAAAAGAAGAAGAAAGAGAAGATGAAGAATAAGAACAGATAGAAAAAGTAGTAAAAGGAGAAGTGTAATTAGAAGAAGAAGAAGAAAATGAAGAAGTAGTAATAGAAGAAGAAGATCAAGAAGAATAAGAAAAAGAAGTAGAAGAAGAAGAAGAAGAAGAAGTAGAGGATGAAGAAGCAGCAGAAGAAGAGGAAGAAGAAGAAGAAGAGGAAGAAGAGGAGGAAGAAGAAGAAGAAGAAGAAGAAGAAGTGGAAGAAGAAGAAAAAGAAGAAGATGGAGAAGAAGTAGAAGTATTAGAAGAAGAAGAATAAGAAGTAGATGATGAAGAAGAAAGAGTAGGAAAAGAAAAAGAAGAAGAAGAAGGAAGAAAAGAAGAAAAATTAGTATATGAAGAAGAACAACAAGAACAAGGAGAAAAAGAAGAAGTATTAAAAGAAGAAGAAATAATAAAAGAAGAAGAACAAGAAGTGGAAGAAGAAGAAGAAGAAGAAGAAGTTGAAGAAGTAGAAGAAGAAGGAGAAGAAGAAGTAGAAGAAGAAGAGAAAGAATAAGAAGAGGATGAACAAGAAGAACAAGAAGAAGAAGAAGATATAGAACAAAAGTGAGAAGTAGAATATGAAGAAGAAGAAGTAGAAGAAGAAGATGAAGAAGATGTAGTAATAGGAGAAGAAGAAGAAGAAGGAGAAGAGAAAGAAGAAGAAGGAAAAGGAAAAGAAGAAGATGAAGGAGAAAATGAAGAAGATGAAAAAAAAAGAAAGAGAAGAAGAAGATAGAGAAGAAGAAGAAGAAGTAGTAGTATAAGAAGAACAATTAGAAGAAGAAGATTAAGAATTAAGAAGAGATAATGAAGAAGAAAAAGAATAAGTGGAAGAAGAAGAAGAAATGGAAATAGTAGTAGTAGGAGTAGTAGAAAAAGAAGAAGAAGAAGAAGAAGCAAAAGAAGAAGAAAAAGAAGGAGAAGTAGAAGTAGTAGAAGAAGAAGAAGAGGAAGAAGAAGAAGAAGAAGAAGAAGTAGGAGAAGAAGAAGAAGTAGTAGAAGAAGAATAATAATTAGAAGAAGAAGAAGAAGAAAAAGAAGGATAAGAAGGAGAAGAAGAAGAAGAAGAAGAAGAAGAAGAAGAAGAACAAGAAGAAGAGGAAGAAGAAGGAGAAGAAGATGAAGAAGAATAAGAATAAGAGGAATAAGAAGAAGAAGAAGAAGTATAAAAAAAAGAAGAAGAGGAAAAAGAAGAAGAAGAAGAAGAAGAAGAAGACGAAGACGAAGAAGAAGAAGAAGAAGAAGAAGAGGAAGAAGAAGAAGAAGAAGAAGAAGAAGAAAAAGAAGAAGAACAAGTAGAACAAGAAGAAGAAGAAGAAGAAGAGGAAGAGGAAAAAGAAGTAGAATAAGAAGTAGTAGAAGATGAAGAATTAGAAGATCAAGGAGAAGAAGAAGAAGAAGAAGATGATGATGAAGAAGAAAAAGAAAAAGAAGAAGAAGAAGAAGAAAAAGAAGAAGAAGAAGAAGTAAAAGAAGAAGAATAAGAAGGTGAAATAGAAGAAGAAGAAGAAGATGAGGAAGAAGCAAAAGATGAAGAAGAAGAAGAAGAAGAAGTAAAATTAGCAGAAGAAGAAGAAGAAGAAGTAGAAAAGAAAATATTACAACAAGAAGCAAAAGAAGAAGAAGAAGATGGAGAGGAACAAGAAGAAGAAGTACAATATGAAGAAGAAGAAGAAGAAAAAGAAGAAGAGGAGGAAGAAGAATAAGAAGAAAATGATGATTAAAAAAAGAAGAAGAAGAAGAAGCAGTGGAAGAAGAGAAAAATGAAGAAGAAGAAGAAGAGGAGGAAGGAAGAAGAAGAAGAAGAAGAAGTAAAAGAAGAAGAAGCAGAAGAAGAGGAAGAGGAAGAAGAAGAAGTAGAAGAAGAAGAAGGTAAAGATGAAGAAGATGATGAAAAAGAAGTAGTAGTAGTAGTAAAAGAAGAAGATTTAGAAGAAGATTTAGAAGAAGAAGAAGAAGAAGAATACGAATAAGAATAAGAATAAGAATAAGCAGTAGAAGAAGAAGAAAAAGAAGAAGAGGAAGAGAAAGGAGAAGAAGAAGAAGAAACAAAAGAAGAAGAAGAAATTGGAGAAGAAGA